>JAJONR010003635.1:0-17366 GCA_029582245.1 Solanum etuberosum | reverse complement strand
ACAACAGAGGTAACACGAGAACTTGTGAAGGATTCAAGTTCTTCAGCTTTTCTGAAAAGTCCTTTCCTTCTTTTCAAAAATGCCACCATTCTAGCCGTTTTCTTTGTGATTTTTTCGATCTCTATCTTCTTCTTCCCTGTTCCCATTCTCCTTAATTCCTTTTGTTCTTCAAGAAGTAAGATTTGTTTTGAAATTTAGGATGCTTTTAAGGTTTGGTGGAAATGTTAATTTATAGGGAGAGATTGAAAATCAGATATCAATTGAAATTTTTTCTTTTCTATATTTTGTTTCCAAAATTTTGTGGGCATATATGGAATGTAATTTAATTCTTTAGAAGGAAATCTTGACTGATCATTTATTTTGTGTCAAAGTTTGACTTGTAAATTGTGATTATATAGTAATTGAAATTTGGAAGTAAGCAATATATCAAAAGGATCTCAAATTAATTTATGTTTAAATATGGATAGTGCTTTATTTTAGTTTGTAAATATATTTCATTTTATTGAAATGGTCCTTATGTGTAATAAAATGTGTTTATTTTGGTTTGTAATATATTTCATCTTATTCAAATTGTTCTTAATGTATAACAAAAGATGTTCATTCTGATCCTTTAGCTTAAACCTAGTAGATTTATAAAATAAAATTAAAATGTGTCAAATTTAATTGTAAACCCCATGTAACTAACAAAATTCACCGTTGTTGTCTTGTTAATTAACTCCAAAGAAAAACTTCATGAAATCTAACATTATTGTTTCTACTTTTCGGAAAAAAAATACTATTTTCTCTTGCTTAAAATTTACGTATGACATTTATAAATAAGATATAATTTTGATTTATTTTAATTTGAAGCTAGAAGAGGTCCAAGACCAATAAACATTCATTGTGAAGTGTTTTTTTTTTGTTATTAACTTGTTACACAAAAGTGTGAAATGAGGTTTTAATGACTATAAATGTATTTCAAAATAAGATTTATTTTTTGAGAAAATTATAATAATATAATTAGTCATCTAAATTTTGATCCTATTTATTATATATATACATACATACATATATATATATATATATATATATATATATATATATATAAAAAGAAGAGGGAAGTCCCTTTCTTGAAAGTTGAATTACTTTAATATAAATATTTTAATATAAATATTTTAATATAAAAAATCGAGATCTAATTAAATGTCCAATTTGCAATAAAGAATGTAGTTAGGTGGGAATTTAGATCATATTAATGATGAATCATAGAATTTATATACACAACCTTTTCATATCCTAATTTTATTAGAGGCTAAAGATATATGTAACTATTATTTATAATATCAAACTTCTCATATTTCATCTTCCATATGTATAACTGAAACTTATTTAATTTCTCTATTAACTATTAATTTAGTCAACTTATATTTTTTTATTCAAAAAGACTGCAGACTTTAAAAAGTTGTATTAAATAATAATATAAAGACTAATTTATAATTATTAGATATATAGAAAGGAAGTCCAAAATGATATTAGCCTTTACTTGGACATATAGTTATCCTATGGATAGTTCTTTTTTGTTTGCCTTTCTATATATTAGCCTTTACTTGGACATATAGGACTTCTCTTTGAATTGATTAATGAAACCAAATGATATTCACAAATCACTCAAAGATAATATTGCATATGGTATATCTAAACTAAGACAATATATAGAGGAGGAAACTTCAAATAGTCAGTTTTTGTTAATACATTCTGAACTGTATGGTTACAACATGAATTGAAAAGCTTTTTCCATTGTTTTTAGTCCCTTGTCATAGTTTCTTGGAGTTACTGTGATTTCAAGTGGCTGATATTTCTTCATGTAAAGCCTTTTGTTCTCACTCAATAAAAAATCAGCCTTTTGTATTTGAGTACAAAGTTCTGTACATCCTTCCTTCATTTGCTCCTCAAACTCCGCGATCCTCCTTTCTATTTGCTTCTTTGATTCCTAAAGGGATGCAAAACAATAAATAAGGATAAGCCGCAAGGTCGTCAGAGACAATACAAAAAACACACAAAAAAGAGAAGAGATTACTTCTGAGAGTTCTCTATTGCATTCCACTGCTCTTGCTCTCTTTGCAGAGGGTACAGGAGCATGTTGTCTCTCCAACATCCTCTTCGTATGGGATAACATGGACTACCCCATCAAAACTTTTGATTTATCACCTAAAGCAGTAAGTTCAAAGAAATAAGTTATGAACAACTTAACATATTTAGATGTCTAAGTACCAAGGCGAACAAGAGAGTTTTTTATATAAACAACTTAACATATCTAGATGTCTAAGTACCAAGGCGAACAAGAGAATTTTTTGCATCAACTGCCAACAAGTCGAAATTCAAAGATTCCTTATAACTCCTAACCACTGAGTGGATGCAACCAAATAATGCGCTACTGCTACCACAAAATTATCATTGTCTAAAATGTGAAAATTATAACAGTTCTGACAAGCATACAAGGAAATGGCTTTTCAAGAATGAGAGAATTTACCTAAAGAATATTTGAGAACTTGTGCCAAATTGCTATTTCTGTAATCAAAAATTGCAACTTCATTATTTAACGGAAGGCACCACTTCCAAATATTTAGACTCATAGCTCCTCAAGCTTTTTCTATTGAGCAGTGTAATAGTGGAACAGAATAAAACTCGAGCAAGAACACTAAGAAAGTGCTACCTAAATGCAGACAAGAAAACCAGATTCCTTTTATGAACTGAGAAACGTGGCCTTTCTCGATGCAGTGTATTTCTGACTGGAGGGTCTTGGAGCAAGCAAATCCCTTATACTGCCCGAATAGACTTCGAGCATGCTAATCGAAAATGTAAATGAACTCGAGCTATCTAAAGAGGAAAGGTTAAAAAGCTCCTGAAGAACACGAGGAATGATCCCTGGAGACTCTGTGATTCCCTCCTAAAGAACACAGGAAAAACACTTCATTTCTATAAGCAAAAACACCTAGTTCATTTCTACAAGTATTCTTCATGACAATGTAACAAATACAAAATAAGTTGAGATAACTAACATAGTATATGTCTTGCCAGTTCCAGTTTGTACATAAGCTAATATACATACATTGTGCCCATCAAATGCAGATCTGATAATTGGCTCAACCTCAGCAAAAACATCTTCTGCAGAATATTCAAGCATAACAAATGCATTAACTAAATTTCTTTGGAAATAAGACTAATCAACTTTTAGCACATAAATATTTTACCAACCTTGGAGTTATTCCTGAGGGAAAACCTTGTCAAATTCAAATTATTTCCTGCTTCCACCAGATCTTACTACAATCTTCTCCGATTCAACAGAAATCGGCTGATGAGTTCTCTGTTTATCTGTGGGTAAAAATGGTCTAACTCGGGAAAACACCCGAATGCAACCTACATTTGGAAATATTAATGTCTCTCATTCCGAACACATAAATGAAGGAAGGAAAAAAATGTATTCAATTTAGAAGATCTCAAAAAAGTAAATATCCAAACAAGAAATCACCTTTAGTATCTTATTCAATGCTTCTCTTCTTTTATCATCCAAAGATCTCTCTTTATGCCTCAAACTAGCAATTTCACCTGCTGCAAAATCATAACAGAAAAACAAAAGAAAGTTCAAATCATGAAAATTTTAAAACTCAGTCAAATGACAAACAAATCCCAAGAAAAAACACCTTCTAAATTCAAAATCCTCAGCTCAAGCTGAAACTTTTCATCTTCTTGAACCACATTGATCTCTTGGGAAGACTCATCATCATTGGAATCTGGATTTGATCCTATTGGAGAAGAATTCTCCAAAGATTTCCCATTTTCCAAAGGCAATGAGATATTTTCATCTTCAGTAGAAATAAACATTGCTCAAGCCCCAAAAGAAGACATAAAACAATGCTTTTTTCCTCAAAAATTTCAGACGAAAAATCCGATTTTTCTCAAGACAAAGGCTCTTTGAGTTTAAAAGAACCCCATATAATCAAAATTCAATCTTTCTCTAGATAAAGGCCAAATCTTTGCGTTTAAAAGAACCCCAAATGATCAAAATCCAATCTTTCTCAAGAAAAAGGCCAAATCTTTGAGTTTAAAAGAACCCCAGATGATCAAAATCCATTTTTTCTCTAGAAAAAGACCAAATCTTTGAAGTTAAAAAGAACCCCAGTTATATAATTGGTACTATATTGTTATCGTAACATCTCAGTATTATAACGAGTTCATTATATAATTGGTACTAAATTGTGTTCATTGCCCTGTTACGTTTCCAAATTTTCCATTAAACTCAATCAACTCTAGAAAATTTAGGAATCATTAAAACTTTAAAAAGAAACAAAAATAAATTGATTATACTAATAAAATAAAAAGTAAAATACAATTAATATATCAAGATAATAATATAGTACAAGTATATAAATAAAATAAGTTTAAAAGGTTTAAACAAACAAAGCTTCAAACAACTCAAGATCTTCAATGGAAGCAATCTTTTCTCTCGTTCCTTCCAACTGTTGCTTCAACATTAAGAGTTGATTCAAATTTTGATATTGTTCAACATCTATACCCTCTACCCAACGGCGGAGACTATTACTCTTCGGGGTTGATGATGTTTTCGATCCCGAAGATCCATCAAAAACAACATCATCAGAATCAGAATTGAAATCATGAGAATTCAGTCCTGAAGTTAATAATTCCATACATGTAGTACTAGAAAAATGTTGTTTTATAGCGTACTTAACGTCTCCACAAGTATAAGGCCTTCCAGTTGGTGAAAAAACAACCGAAGCAACACGAGAACCCGTCATGAATTCAAGTTCTTTAGCTTTTTTAAAAAGCCCTTTACGTCTTTTCGAGAATGTGACCATTCTAGAAGTTTCCTTCGTGATTTTCTCGATCTCTATTTTTTTCTTCCCTGTACCCATTATATCCTAAATTTACTCTTTGTGTTTTTTTTTTTTTCTTTCCGATTCTTCTTCAAGAAGTATATTTTGCTTTGAGATTTAGACTTTGGGGTAAATATATTTTATATTTATAAGCTATGAAAATCAGATACCTTTTAGGAAAGGATTTCTAAAGCTATGAAAATTGGTAGTTTCCTATTGAAATTATTTCTCTTTTCCATAATTAATTTCCTAATTTTTCTGTCTCTATACATAGTCCACCGACTTAATCAATAAGAAATTTCTTATAAATATTTTTCCTAATTTGTAATTATCTTTCTTTAAAGATTGACTGATTTCTTTTAATGTTTTTATATTTATGTTTATACAAAAAGGATTTTCAGTAAAATTTGATTTATGTTTAAAAAGTTAGTCGCTTACTTAATTTTAGTATATTTGAATTTTTAAATATTCATTAACATTTTACTCTAATATTTAATTTAGTTAAAAAAACTAATTAGTTTCCATGTCTTATTTTATTTTTCCATAACAGTTCATGTCACCTATGGTGAATAACTTACTTTTATTTTTTAATTTATTTATGTACAAACTAACGAAAAACCGTGTCTTTTCATTATTATTTTTGGTACTAGGGGTAATTTTTTAAATTTATTTGTGTATAATTTATCACCGTCTTAAATAAAAAGATTTGTCTTTAATGAAAATACGCATTTTTCTTATTTATCATTTTTCCAATGTAATTTTTCAAATTTTTCTGCATATAATTTATCACCAATTCATTATTTTAAACGAGAAAACACGTCTTTTTATTTATCTATTTTCTATTAATTAAAATAATATAACTTCTTGTTATCTTAAATGATGAAACGCATCTTTTCATTTATATTTGTTTACTATTGGTTTAATTAACTTTCTTTTTAAGGATTGCACAATGAAAGAAAAAGTTGAGTATTTTTTTTTTTTCAATTACAAGTAATATCCTAAAATAATTTGGTTTCTAGAAAGTATTTGGTTAAATTAAGAAAAAAAGTAAATATGTTGTTTAATTCAAATTGGATTGTAATATATTTTTCACTAGTCAAATCAGTTTATTTATGGTAAAAATTATATTAGCACTCAATTAACATGTTGTCGTGTATGAATTCACGACGGGTTAAAATGCCAGGTCCCTTGAAAAATTGAATTATGTTATTTAATTCAAATTGAATTGTTATAGATTTTTCACAAATTAAATTGGCTTAATTATTTATGGTAATAATATTAGCACTCAATTGAGAGGTCCTAACGTACATTATTTTAATGTTGATAGCAATGGAGAATTTTTTTTTAACAAGTTTTACGAACTTATTTGTTTTTCACTTATTTATTAACAAAATCTCATCAAAATAGAAGAAAAGACATTTTTAATTTACATAATCTGCATATACGGTACACTTAATTAAAAGTCTTAATTAGTTTTTTTTTTTGTGAGGGTTAAGTTTAGAGTTAGAATAATTAAATTGACTTTTCTTTCGTGAGAGTTAAGTTTAGGTTTAGGGCAATTAAATTGAAATATGTGCATGTTTATATGTATAACTGATATAGGGTCTTTTCTCGATAATCTTAATATTTATATCAATACACATGGCCGATTCAACAAGATTGGAGTCCTAAAGTCAAACTTTAGAGAGAGACCCTATATTCATTTATTTTGTTTAAAAAATCATCACATTTATTTTTAGGGATGCAACTATTTAAATTATTTAGGAGTTCTTGATTATTGAAAACTATGTCACATTTTCATCAACCTCTTCTAGATTTTCTTCTTTGATGTTATTCTCATCTAACTCAACTCTATTTGTGACTTGTTTATTTGAAGAATATCCTCCCATATTTTTTTATTTAAGATTTTTATTATTTGTTAAAAATCTATCAAGGGATCCTTTTTGGAATTTATTTAAATCATCAAGTTTTTCTTTTTTTTCTCTCTTTTTATAAAATCAGAATCATTTTTTTAGTTGACATATTTAATTGAATAAATTTTAATAATAACTAAAACAAGAATATATATACACTTGTGAACTAAGAATATCAACAATAAAAAATTTCAAGAAAAAACTAAAAAATAAAGTTAAAATAATAAAACATGGCTCTAGAATTTGATAAATTGACATAATGATATCGAAATAGTGTTGTGTTCTTTTAATATAATGATTGTTTGTTTTCTTATTGCACTTCTTGAAATTTTGAAGAAGACACCACAAAGCAGATTTTGTTCTTTTTTTTAGTAATTTATAATCAATAGTTACTCAATAAGTCTTATAGGAGTGAGCTCAATGCTTAAAATTATTAGGAGACAAATAAAGTACAATTTTCCACATAAGAAAACTATTCCCAATATTTTTCCTTTCCTCTAGAAAAGTGGAAACTAACGACACTTTGATTTTTTTTTAATTCTTACCCATCTTTTAAAAAAAAATTAGAAGTATTTAATTTATTTTTTAAAAACATGTATAAGTATTTTGGCCCCTAGAAATGGCTTTATGGTCTAGGTTAAGACGGTCCTGTCAACACACATGGATTAATTTTTCAGAATATACATCAGAAATATAACACATTTCTTTGAAAAGTGAACTACTTAAAAGTGTCAATTTTGAAAATACAATAATGAAATAGTTGATTTGTAAACTTCACTCGATGCTCATTCATATGATAAATTTAAATAATTAAAACATACAATGGAAAAAACTTCTAATAGTCTGCTTCTGATTCTGAACTGCATTTTAACAATAGTACAATTGGAATTTTTTTTTAAATATGCTCATGCTCTATTTTTAAACCACCTATTCTATTTGAATCAATATAATATAGATAAATGAAAAAAAATTATTTTTTCGTTTAAAATGGTGATGAATTATACATAAATAAATTTAAAAAATTCTACAAAAAAGACAAATGAAAAGATACGTCTTTTCGTTTAAGATGGTACTAATAAGTTATACACAAATAAATTAGAAAAATATTATAAAAAAGATAGATTCTTCGTGATGGATGAAAAAAACTGGATGAAAAAAAAGATAATTAGTATGGTAAAATGAAACAAGACATGAAAACCAATTAACACATATGTTACTAGTTTTGTCAAGAGGCTTGGTCCCTTAACCCATGGTGAATTCATACAAGACAACAACATGTTAAATTATTTAACTAAATTAAATATTAGAGTAAAATTTAATGAATATTTTATAATCTTAATATTAAAATACATTAATAGTTGTTCTTTTTCGTAATTTGATTCTCAAAAACACTTTTTAAAAAAGATCTACCAAACGCGATTTGTTTGTCACAAACACTTTTCAAATGAATCAGCCAAATACAAATTGTTTTTTTCAGAAGTACTTTTCTGAAAAGTCACTTTTTAAAAAAGTGCTTCTAAAAATAAGTCGTTTTTAGCAACAACACCAAACATACTCTTATTTATTAACAAAATCTCATCAAAATAGAAGAAAACACATTTTTAAATACGATACAACTTAATTAAAAGTCCTAATTAGTTTTTTTTTTTTGTGAAGGTTAATATTAGAATTCGAATAATTAAATTGACTTTTCTTTCGTGAGAGTTAAGTTAGGGTTAGGGTAATCAACTTGACATATGTGCATGTTCACACATATAACTTGTATAGGGCCTTTCTCCAATAATTCTAATATCTATATCAACACACATGGACTAATTTTTCAAAATATACGCGAGACATAACACATTTCTTTGAAAAGTGAATTACTTAACAGTGAAATTGATAAATAAAAACAAATGATATTCACAAACGAAACATCAATTTAGAAAATACAATAACGAAATAGTTGATTTATAAAAATTCACTCAATGCTCATTCATATGATAAATCTAAATAATTAAAACATATAATGGAAAAAACTTCTAATAGTCCACTTATTCTATTGAGACATGCTACATAAACAAAGCTTGAAATGATTCAAAATCTTTGGAAACAATCTTCTTTCTGGTTCCTTCCAATTGCTCCTTCAACATTAACAGTTGATTCAAATTTTGACATCCTTCTACATCTATATCCTCCACCCAGCCACGAAGACCATTCCCCTTTGGGGTCGATGATGATTTTGACCCCGAAGATTCGCCATAAACATCATAAGAGGAATGATGAGAATTCATCACTGATGTTGATATTTCTGAGCGATTACAGCTAGAAAAATGCCTCTTTATAACAGAGTTAACATCTCCGTAAGTATAAGGCGTGTCAGAAGGTGAAAAAACAACAGAGGTAACACGAGAACTTGTGAAGGATTCAAGTTCTTCAGCTTTTCTGAAAAGTCCTTTCCTTCTTTTCAAAAATGCCACCATTCTAGCCGTTTTCTTTGTGATTTTTTCGATCTCTATCTTCTTCTTCCCTGTTCCCATTCTCCTTAATTCCTTTTGTTCTTCAAGAAGTAAGATCTGTTTTGAAATTTGGGATGCTTCTAAGGTTTGGTGAAAATGTTAATTTATAGGGAGAGATTGAAAATCAGATATCTATTGAAATTTTTTCTTTTCTATATTTTGTTTCCAAAATTTTGTGGGCATATATGGAATGTAATTTAATTCTTTAGAAGGAAATCTTGACTGATCATTTATTTTGTGTCAAAGTTTGACTTGTAAATTGTGATTATATAGTAATTGAAATTTGGAAGTAAGCAATATATCAAAAGGATCTCAAATTAATTTATGTTTAAATATGGATAGTGCTTTATTTTAGTTTGTAAATATATTTCATTTTATTGAAATGGTCCTTATGTGTAATAAAATGTGTTTATTTTGGTTCGTAATATATTTCACCTTATTCAAATTGTTCTTAATGTATAACAAAAGATGTTCATTCTGATCCTTTAGCTTAAACCTAGTAGATTTATAAAATAAAATTAAAATGTGTTAAATTTAATTGTAAACCCCATGTAACTAACAAAATTCACCATTGTTGTCTTGTTAATTAACTCCAAAGAAAAACTTCATGAAATCTAACATCATTGTCTCTACTTTTTCGAAAAAAACACTATTTTCTCTTGCTTAAAATTTAAGTATGACATTCATAAGTAAGATATAATTTTGATTTATTTTAATTTTAAGCTAGAAGAGGTCCAACACTAGTTATTTTTTGGTTATAAACTTGTCACACAAAAGTGTGAAATGAGGTTTTAACTTCAAATGGATTTCAAAATAAGATTTTCTTTTGAGATAAAAAAATTTATTAGTCATCTGAATTTTGATCCTTTTTTATGTACTACTAAACATAAAACATGTTTATGTTTGTGAAAATAAATACTTTTGGTCCAGGTTAAACTGAATCTACAAAACTAACATATCTAGAGTAAAAAATAAGGGAACTATTTAACTGAAGTTGAAAAAGTTGAACCTTCCACTAATGAGTTAGTAAAGAACACGCAACTAATTTCACGGAATACATGTTACCTTCCTACCCGCACATGTATGAATAATTCGGACATATAGAACTTCTCTTTGAATTGGTTAATGAAACCAAATGATATTCACAAATCACAAAGGTAATTGCATATGGTTAATCTAAACTAATACAATATATAGAGGAGGAGGAGGAGCAAACTTCAAATAGTCAGTTTTTGTTAATACATTCTGAACTGCAGTAACAATGTTTTATGGTTACAACATGAATTGAAAAACTTTTTCCATGCACTTACTTCACACTGTCAAAACAACATGACATTTGATGTAAACACACAAGCCTAAAGAAACCATTCTTTTGGCAAAGTATAAAGTTAATCCTACCCCAAGAAATGTCACACCTATAACACATGAACCCCCAAATGAATTTCTCTCGTAGTCGATCTTGAATCACTTCCAGACCAGAAAGAAAAATAAAAACAATGGCAGTAGCAGCAGCAACACCAAACCAAAGTCAAAACACCAAAAGGGAAAAATAGAAGCTAAGCACCTTTGATCAACTCTTGTAATAGTTAGAGAAGATCAGACATCCTTCTTCTGTGGTGAGCTAGTGGTTTTCTAGGCTTTGGATCCGAGGGCGCCATAGTCTTGCTTTGTGGTAAGATAGATGGCTTAATATCTGAATCATCACCATACTTAATATCCCCTGCCATGGTATTAGTTTCACTATAACGTGATCTTTTATTTGAAGTCCGTAGGTGAGCTTTGAAACGACGATCAAAGCTATTTGATTGTGAACCAGAAATTTGCATAGAGCTCCTAGCCCATGATCTCCCACTTTTTGGTCTGCTATGGATTTCCTTTTCTGCTGTAGTCTCTCTTATTCGACTGGCAACCGTGGAACTCATGAATCGAGGCACCGAGCTAGTGACATTTGTTTTTAGTCCCTTCTCAGAGTTTCTTGGAGTTACTGTGATTTCATGGACGTTTTCCTTTGGGGTTATAGGAAAGGTTTCTTCATCTTCAAGTGGCTGATATTTCTTCATGAAAAGCCTTTTGTTTTCACTCAATAAAAAATCAGCCTTCTGTATTTGAGTACTAAGTTCTGTACATCCTTCTTCAGCTTCCTTCATTTGCACCTCAAGCTCCGCAATCCTCTTTTCTCTTTGCTTCTTTGATTCCTAAAGGGATGCAAAACAATAAATAAGGTTAAGTCGCAAGGTCATCAGAGACAATACAAATAAACTGGTAAAAGAGAGGATTACTTCTGAGAGTTCTCTATTGCATTCCGCTGCTCTTGCTCTCTTTGCAAAGGTACAGGAGCATGTTGTCTCTCCAACATCCTCTTCGTATGGGCTAACATGGACTACCATCAAAACTTTTGATTTATCACCTAAAGCAGTAAGTTCAAAGAAATAAGTTATGAACTACTTAACATATTTAGATGTCTAAGTATCAAGGCGAACAAGAGAGTTTTTTACATCAACTGCCAACAAGACGAAATTCCAAGATTCCTTATAACTCCTAATCATTGAGTAGATGCAACGAAATATTGCGCTACTGCTACCACAAAATTATCATTGTCCAAAATGTGAAAATAATAATAGTTCTGACATGCATTCAAGGAAATGGCTTTTCAGGAATGAGAGAATTTACCTAAAGAATCCTTGAGAACTTGTGTCAATTTGCTATTTCTGCAATCAAAAGTTGCAACTTCATTAGTTAACGGAAAGCACCACTTCCAAATATTTAGACACATATCTCCTCAAGCTTTTTCTATTGAGTAGTGTAATAGTGGAACAGAATAAAACTCGAGCAAGCAGAACACTAAGAAAGTGCTAAATGCAGACAAGAAAACCAAATTCCTTTTATGAACTGAGAAACTCGTACATTTTCACCTACCTATAAGGAACGTGGCCTTTCTTTCTTCTAAGAGCTGCAATAACATCACCTAGTGCAGAAAGAGAGAGATTTATCGCCCTCCCCTCGTCAAGGGTTTGTCCAGTAGCTCCCGTTTTAAGTAGGCGCTCACTCCCTCCAAGATCAACCATCCACAGTTTGCTTGCTTCTGCTTTACCTCCCAAAGTATCCCCATAGCGATATATACTGATCCTCGTCAAGCTAAATACAAAGAAATAAACAGATAAAGTAACTGCTGAACCAAAGTAAAACCAATTAAAGATGGAAAAGACTTTTACACAAACTGGACACCCACCAATGCGATCTGCTGGATGTTTCATTTACATTCGTCCATGATGTGGATCTAACTCGCCTCCCCTTATGATACCACCATTTTGCTTTCGTAAAATTAGAGATTTCTACCGCAGTTAAACCATCGATTTCAACTGATCCTTTTGAATCTGTTTGAATATTTAGATTGCTGTAATAGTGTTAGCCAAACTATAGCAGGAAATTCATAGTGGATCATCAAATTACATCCTCCTTTATAAGGAAGGACAAGATATTGGTAATTACCATCTCGATGCAGTGTATTTACGACTGGAAGGTCTTGGAGCAAGCAAATCCCTTATACTGCCCAAATAGACTTCGAGCATGCTAATCGAAAATGTAAATGAAATCGAGCTATCTAAAGAGGAAAGGTTAAAAAGCTCCTGAAGAACACGAGGAATGATCCCTGGAGACTCTGTGATTCCCTCCTAAAGAACACAAGCGAAACACCTAGTTCATTTCTATAAGCATTCTTCATGACAATGTAACTAATACAAAATAAGTTAAGATAACTAACCATAGTATATGTCTTGCCAGTTCCAGTTTGTCCATAAGCTAATATACATACATTGTGCCCATCAAGTGCAGATCTGATAATTGGCTCAACCTCAGCAAAAACATCTTCTACAGAATATTCAAGCATAACAAATGCATTAACTAAATTTCTTTGGAAATAAGATTAGTCAACTTTTAGCACATAAATATTTTACCAACCTTGGAGTGATTCCTGAGGGAAAACTTTGTCAAATTCAAATTCTTTCCTGCTTCCACCAGACCTTACTACAATCTTCTCCGATTCAACAGAAATCGGCTGCTGAGTTCTCTGTTTATCTGTTGGTAAAAATGGTCTAACTCGGGAAAACACCCGAATGCAACCTACATTTGAAAATATTAATGTCTCTCATTCAGAACACATAGAAGGAAGGACAAAAATGTATTCAATTTAGAAGATCTCAAATAAAGTAAATATCCAAACAAGAAATCACCTTTAATGTCTAGTATCTTATTCAATACTTCTCTTCTTTTATCATCCAAAGATCTCTCTTTATGCCTCAAACTCGCAATTTCACCTGCAAAACCATAACAGAAAAACAAAAGAAAGTTCAAATCATGAAAATTTTAAATCTCAGTCAAATGACAAACAAATCCCAAGAAAAAACACCTTCTAAATTCAAAATCCTCTGCTCAAGCTGAAACTTTTCATCTTCTTGAACCACATTGACATCTGTGAAAGTTGAAGGAATCTCTTGGGAAGGCTCATCATCATTGGAATCTGGATTTGATCCTATTGGAGAAGAATTCTCCAAAGCTTTCCCATTTTCCAAAGGCAATGGCATATTTTCATCTTCAGTAGAAATAAACATTGCTCTCAAGCCCTTGAAGAATACATAAAAGAATGGCCTTCTTTCTCAAGAACGTTATGCAAAATTTGAGATAAAATTCCAATCTTTCTCAAGAAAAAGGCCAAATCGTTGAGTTTAAAAAGAACCAGATGATCAAAATCCAATCTTTATCAAGAAAAAGACCAAATCTTTGAGTTTAAAAGAACCCCAGATGATCAAAATCCAATCTTTCTCAAGAAAAAAGGCCAAATCTTTGAGTTAAAAAGAACCCCAAATGATCAAAATCCAATCTTTCTCAAGAAAAAGACCAAATCTTTGAAGTTTAAAAGAACCCCAGATAATAAAATCCAATCTTTCTCAAGAGAAAAAGGCCAAATCTTTGGGGTCAAAAGAACCCAAAGTAGTCAAAAATTCTTCAACACAAATTTGGATTCTTGCTCAAATGACACTACAGCAGAAACTGAGCTGACCCACAAGAAGATGCTGCTAGATCGACCAACCAAAGAACCCCTTTAACAATAAAATATAAACGATGGTTCAGATCCTATAAATAGTAAAATATATAAAGAAGTAAGATTGAAGCGACATCTGTTAAATAACCCAAAAAAGAAAAAGAATCCAAAGAATAAATGCAGGAAGAAAACAAGAAAATGGGACTAGTTTTTTCCAGACATCCTAGAAGTTGGAACCATGAAAAGAAACAAGTCCAAGAATTAGACTAAAAAATCCTAATCTCTCTCTAAATATATATCCTTAATTAAAGCTTGACATAATTATGTGATTTCTCACGGCAGCAAAACATCATGAAGAGAAATTAAATACTCTATTAAAAGAACATTTTTCCTTGATCTATGGGTTATCAATTTTCTTTAAAAAAAAAAAAAAAACTTTTTTTTCAATTTTTCAATGATTGATCACTCCATGAAAACTCTGATAAAGGTGATGTAAAGCTTTTTAGACAGTTAGGCAGTTAATTTGACTAAAATGAAGCATTTGGAAAATAACAAAAAATTATATGAACCTGAAGAAAAAAAGTGGTTTTAGAGAAGAGGAACGTGAGGAGCGGAGGGAACATTTAAAAGTAAGCATTGAGAAAAAGTTGTACTTTTTTATTTTATTTTATATATTTTAGTATGTGGTGAGATATTATCCTAAACTTTCAATTATTGAATTTTGACAAAACCAAAGTGGTGGTGAAGACGTGAAGTGCTCTCCACATAGGAGCGTTTCAAAAAAATTGAATTTCAATCGAATATCAAACGTATGAGAGAAAATTTGGTCAGAATTTGATCAGAATGGTAAAATAACATATTTTATATTATGTTATTTTATTTTTTAAAACATTTTTATCCTTTTAACTTTAATACCTTTTAATTAAAAATAGAAAAAGATCAGTTTATTTTAAAATAAAAAAATATTATAGACTTTGTAAATTTCCAACCAAATTTTCTGGTCATTTACCATTCTTTTGGATTCTTCCTATACAAAAGTTGGCACCAACTTCCCCAAAATTAGGAAAATAAAAATAGCTTAATTCAAAGTTTTTTCATTATTAAATAAAGAGAAAGACAAAAGTTTAACGGAAATCTGACTATTAAGACACCTAATTAAAGGAAATGACAAAATTGGTTCCTTAAGTTTGACAGTAAGTTTAAAATAGTTTCTTGAATATGTACTGAATAATTTTGATTGAAATTTATCGATTTTTGTATATTATATTTTAGGGGAATTATGAGAAAAAAATTAGCGAAAACTTACATTTAGTGATACAATATTTATAGTTTTTTGTTATTTTATTATTATATCTTTTTAATGTCTAGTACAGGAACTTGTGTTGCATATAAAGGATTTGATGAGAATTTTTTATTTATTTATAATTAAAACATTTTTTTTTCATAATATTTGTCAAATCCAACAAATTAAGTTTGATAAAAAAAATGTTACTTTTGATAAATTTAAAAGACTAGAATTATTATGTGCATTCTTAAGAAACTATTTTGAACCTACTCTAGACGCAACAGACCATTTTGTCATTTTTTCAACCCAATTGAGACGATAAAATTTATCCACTCAATATTTACATCTCCTAATTTGTTCACTAATCCCCATATCACTTTTAACCTTATCATCCACTTTTACTTATTTGTTATATTAAATATTAACAATAAATATTTATTTTTATTTATTTAAGTTTAAATTTTAAGAAATAATTTATTATTTATCCTTGATAATAATAGAGTAACATGCTTTTTTTCCATATTAAAGAAAATAAAAAATGACCGGCCCATCCTAACCTAGATTCCATAAACCTTCGAGGGTTAGGTTAGGCATAATTTCTCTTATTAAAGATCTCCTAAATATTGATGTAGCTTCTCTTTGCTATGACACAATTCATAATTTTTTATTTTTTTTGGTTTGAATAGATATACAATCTCTTAAACTATTAGTAAATTTTGTTATGATATGTTTTAGTTAAGTACATGATAGAATATTTCTATTAGACACTTTTAACTCATATCTTGAAAAAAGTTATTACATATTTGATCAAGCACACATTACATATATAAGTTAGTCATTAAAAAAATATGTCTTCTCCTATAATTACAATTTATACATATCAATGTCAATTAAACGAATGTATCGAAGAGTATCTATCTATTTATATATATATATATATATATATAGAAAATAATTTTTAATTGATCTCTTGTTTTATGTTGCCTCAATATATATAGAGATAAATAAATTTCTACCTATCATTAATGGAATGTTTTTTCTATATTATAATTTATTTATTTTTACAATTATAAATGTCACGCCCCAAATTCGAGAGGCGCAACTGGCTCTTAATGTCAAAACGCAAGCCCGAGCTGACCCTGCTGAACCATTTGCTACTAGCGCATGACAGCCACACGCAATCAAGAAAACAAACAAGTATATCTCGGCTTAAAATTAAGCCATCGGCCGGCAAGACCCCTGTCAACAGATCTATAAAAGAAACAATTACTCCCAAGAGTTCATATAAAGAAATAGCCAACTAGCACAGAAGTCCTGATTGGGCCGTCGAGGTCACCATGATCTCTATACAAAAACTGAAAGCAGGTATATATCAAGACAATATATCAAACATCTACCAAGCTTCAGCAAACCAACAAACTAGGCCAGCGTGGCCATAACATAGCTATACACCCCCACACTAGTCTGCAAGCTTCTAAGAGTGGTAAAGATTGGCGGGACAGAGCCCCAGCCTACCCATAAAAATATATACAACAAAAGCTAACAAACCTCCCAACTCTGGCAGCTCCGGAGGAAAGGGGCTAGCCAACCAGATAAAAGTCAATCTTGTTGTTGAGGAGGTCTACTGGGTCGTCTGTCGGGACCTGCATGCATGAATGCAGCTCCCCCAGGCAATGGGGCGTCAGTACAAAATAATGTACAGAGTATGAAAGGCTATAGACTAAATGAGCAAGTATCATAATATACCAAAAGCAATCAGGT
>JAJONR010003634.1:0-50655 GCA_029582245.1 Solanum etuberosum | reverse complement strand
AAGTCTAGCGCGCACGCCCGTAACATATCCTCGAGTGTCAAAATTGTGCGCTCAGCCTGGCCATCTGTCTGAGGGTGAAAGGTTGTACTAAGATTAACATGTGTCCCCAGTCCTTTCTGGAAGGACTTCCAGAAGTTAGCGGTAAATTATGCTCCTCTATGAGAGATAATAGATACTGGAACACCGTGTAGCCTAACAATCTCTCTAATATAGAGCCCTGCATAGTCTTCGGCTGTAAAAGTAGCCCTGACTGGTAAGAAGTGGGCTGATTTTTTTAGTCTGTCAACAATTACCCACATAGAGTCAAATTTACGACGCGATCGAGGTAACCCTGTAATAAAATCCATATTAATTGCTTCCCACTTCCACAAAGGAATGGCTATCTCATGGACTAGCCCAGTGGACTTTTGGTGCTCAACCTTCACCTGTTGGCAGTTAGGACACTATGCCACAAACTCAGCAACGTCCTTCTTCATCCCGTGCCACCAATAGATCTCCTTAATATCATGGTACATCTTCGTCGAGCCAGGGTGAATAGAATAACGGGAATGATGTGCCTCTTCCATAATCTCATGTCGAAGCCCTGCAACATCCGAAACACACAATCGACCGCTATATCTCAGTACTCCATCTCCTGCTATATCAAATGCTAAAGATTGCTGATTCTGAGCCTTGGCTCTGAGCTGCTCTAAGCTAGGATCCTCTTGTTGCCGTTCTTTTACCTCCACAACTAGAGATGATATGGCTGTGTCCTGAATTGTGACCTCACTATCGTCTGCCTCTAACAATCTGACTCCCAAGCTAGCTAACTGATGAAGCTCTCGTGCTAGCTCACGCTTCTCAATACCTAAATAGGATAAACTACCCATAGATCTTCGACTGAGGGCATCAGCTACCACATTCGTCTTTCCTGGATGATATAAAATATCCACGTCGTAGTCTTTCAGTAACTCAAGCCATTGACGCTGTCGCAGATTTAACTCCTTCTATCTAAAGATATATTGAAGGCTTTTATGATCTGTGAAGATGTTAACATGAACACCATACAAATAGTGTCTCCAGATCTTTAACGCATGCACAACTGCATCCAACTCTAAATCGTGGGTCGGATAGTTCTTCTCATGCTTCCTCAAGTGCCTTGAAGCATATGCGATAACCTTACTACGTTGCATTCGAACACATCCCAACCCAACACCAGAAGCATCACAGTACACCGCATAGCCTTTTGAACCCTCTGGCAATGCTAGAACTGGTGCTGATGTCAACCTGTCCTTCAGCTCCCAGAAACTATGCTCGCAAGCCTGAGTCCACTGGAACTTAGCTGCTTTTTGAGTCAGCTTCGTTAATGGTGCTGAAAGTGAAGAAAACCCCTCTACAAACCTTTTGTAGTACCCAGCTAACCCTAAGAAACTACGAACCTCGGTAGGAGTCCATGGGTCTGGGCCAAGTGTTTATGGCCTTAATCTTTTGTGTATCAACCGCAATGCCTGCATCTGATACAATATGGCCTAAGAAAGCTACAGAGTCCAACCAGAACTCACACTTAGAAAACTTTGCATAAAGTTCTCGGTCTCGAAGAACATGATCTGCATGCTCAGCTTTTGAACGTGAATATACTAAAATATCATCGATAAATACAATCACAAACAAGTCTAGATACGGCTTGAATATACTATTAATCAAGTCCATGAACACTGCTGGGGCATTAGTTAATCCAAAAGACATTACCAAGAACTCAAAGTGTCCATATCTGGTTCTAAAAGCTGTTTTTGGAACGAATTTCTCCCGAACTCGTATCTGGTGGTACCCTGATCTTAAATCAATCTTTGAGAAGCACTCAACACCTTGTAATTGATCAAACAAGTCATCGATCCTCGGAATGGGATACTTATTCTTTATAGTCGCCTTATTCAGCTGTCGATAATCAATACACATTCTCAGTGAGCCATCTTTCTTCCTCACGAATAACACTGGCGCACCCCATGGTGAAGCACTAGGCCTGATAAAGCCTTTATCCAGCAAGTCTTTCAGCTGATCCTTCAACTCCTTTAGCTCAGCAGGAGCCATTCTATAAGGAGGGATAGATATGGGTTGTGTACCTGGTAGCATATCGATAGAAAATCAATTTCCTGTTCTGGAGGGATACCAGGAAGCTCGTCTGGAAATACATCTAAAATCTCATTAACTACCGGAATAGACAGAAGAGCAGGTGGTTCTGCATCTATATCATGAACGCGAACAAGATGATAAATACAACCCTTAGTAATCATCCTCCTCGCCTTAGCATAGGAAATAAACCTACCTTTCGGCGTTGCTGTATCGCCTTTCCATTCCCGAACTGCCTCTCCTGGAAAGTGGAATCTAACAATCTTTGTCCGACACTCAACATTAGCATAACAAGACGCTAACCTGTCCATACCCATAATGACGTCGAAATCGACCATCTCTAACTCTACCTTTACCTGCTGAAGTTTGGGGTCCACGCCCTGTAGACTGTGCTAATGAGGAGGAACCTACTACTGACCTGGTCGACTGACCTATACCACCCTGACCTATGGTCGGGCAGTTTATTCACCCATGCCCCTCCTGTCCACAAGAATAACAACCTATGGAACCCTGCCTGCACCTCCCGAAATGCATCCTACCACAAGTAGCACAACGCGGCGGGGCTGTCCTAGCCTGGCCTGAACCCCTTTGCTGCTGAGAGCCTGATGCTCGTGAACCCTCAACTGGGCATGACTGTCCCTAACGATCAAATCTACTACCCTGGAACTGTTGTGGTGGAGGTCTAGGTGGTCTAATAGAATATCGGGGTCTGGGACCACCTTGAAAATCTCCCTGTGAACCAGCGGGCCTAGCCCTCTTTTGTCTCTCTCTCAACCCTCTCACTCATATACTGTAGATGTCGGCGATCCTCTATGCCTTGTGCAAAGGCCTGAATTTGTGAGATATCCATATTATCATTTAGTGCAGCGGTAGAACAAGCGTCGATATAGTCTGAGTCGAGACCTCCCACAAATCTATGCACCCTGTCATGCATCGTATCGACAAATGCTGGTGCATATCTAGCCAATGAATCAAATCTCAGCCCGTACTCTCAGACACTCATGCTGCCCAGTCGGAGGTTCAGAAACTGGTCCACCCGGCTATCCCTAATCTCTCAAGGCAAATAGTGATCTATGAACGATTCTGTAAAGCTATCCCAAACGGGTAGAGTTGCATCTTTTCCCCTATATCTCTCCTAACTTTCGTACCACAATACTGCAACATCGCGCAATCGAAATGCTGCTAACTCAACTGACTCAGTCGCTGAGGCATGCATGACTCTGAATATCCTATGAAGCTGATCAACAAAGTGCTGAGGGTACTCTCTGCGATCTGTTCCTGTAAACTGTGGAGGATTCAAGGTAAGAAATTCAGAAACTCTCAAACTTGCGGACCCTTTAGAAGGTCCAGCAACATCTGGCGCTGTGCAACTACTACTTGTGCAAACATACATACTACACTCTTGAAATCTTGATCGGATGGAATATGAGGAACTAGAGGTGGTACTGCTGGTGGAGCCGGAAGTCCTGTAGCCCTCGGAGGCTCTTGAAGCGGTGGAGAAGATATAAGGGGCTAAGAAGATGTCTCCCCCTGGGTTTCATAATGGGCAACCTCCACCTGTGGTACCTTGTCGGTACTCTCGCCTGCAGCTGTATCTAGCCCCTGGCTAGCTGTGGTTTGTCTGGTGTCAGCCATCTCTATTTGCATAAAAATATCAATTATAAGCTAGAAACCTCAACCCTTAAGAAACCGCTCTATAGCACGAGGTGAGCAAAAGAAGGATAGTCATTCCAACATGCCCGGTAGCTTCTTGCTTATCGAATGTGGTGCACAACACATTTATAAACAAGACTCTACTAGACACGGCTTGAAGACTCCCTAGGATACGACGTTGCTCTAATACCAAGTTTGTCACGCCCCAAACTCAAGGGGAACAACTGTCTCCTAATGCCAGAACTCAGGCCCGAGCTGACCTTGCTGAACCATTTGCTACTAGCGCATGGCAACCACACGCAATCAAGAAAACAAACAAGTATATTTCGGCTTAAAAGTAAGCCCTCGACCGGCAAGGCCCCTGTCAACAGATCTATAAAAGAGACAGCTACTCCCAAGATTTCATATAAAGAAATAGACAACTAGCAAAGAAGTTCTGATTGGGCCGTCGAGGCCACCATGATCTCTAAAGAGAAACTGAAAGCAGGTATATATCAAGACAGTACATCAAACAGCTAACAAGCTTCAGCAAACCAACAAACTAGGCCAACATGGCCATAACGTAGCTATACACCCCACACACTAGTCTGCAAGCCTCTAAGAGCAGTAATGATTGGCGGGACAGGGCCCCACCCTACCCCTAAAAAATATATACAACAAAAGCTAACAAACCTCCCAACTCTGGCAGCTCCGGAGGAAAGGGGCTAGCCAATCGGATAGAAGTCAATCCTGCTGCTGATGAGGTCTACTGGGTCGTCTGTCAGGACCTGCATGCATAAATTCAGTACCCCCAAGCAATGGGGCATGAGTACAAAATAATATACCCAGTATGAAAGGCAATAGACTATGAGCAGGTATCCTAACATACTAGGAGTAATCCGATAAATAAATCAAGGATAAGATAAGTGTACTGACCTGCTCCTAAATCTAAAATTATCAACAAATAACAAAACAACAACCTAACCAACCCCCCATAAGCTCGGCAGGTACAAACAGTACACAAGACCACCTACCCAGGCCCCCATAAGCACAGAAGGTGCCAATTAATCTATATACCCCTATCGGTAGTCCCCTAACCCTGTAGTCAGTCACATAGCCCTCATATACATTAATATATCCTCGTAGGCAGCACATAGCTCTCTTAGCCATCAATATAGGTCATAGACAACTCATAGCCCTCATAGGCAACAACATGGCCCTGTAGGCAGTACATACCCTTCTTAGGCGTCAATATAGCCCCGTAGGCAACTCATAGCCCTTCTAGGCATCAATATAGTCCCATAGGCAACTCATAGTCCTTCTAGGCGTCAATATAGCACCGTAGGCAGAACATAGCCCTTCTAGGCATAGATCACATTCCTGCAGCTAACCACAATAGCCCCAAGGGCAACAACAACAATCCAATAGGCTAAAAACGAGCAATTTAGCTATAAGCAACCTATACGAATAGCCTCTAAGTCGTGTCCAACATAGGGACGCTACTAACTGAATAAGAATCCCGACAAGGGAGGATTATATCAACTCGAGCAGCCAACAATCAACAATAATGACTATAAGTATAACAAGGATAACAACCCAATTACATTGCTCTTAAGCTTTAAGGAAACATACCGTAAGAAGGGAATAGCCTTAACATACCTTTTTCGCTGAATTCACGTGGCCTAACAAATTTTACTCACAACCCCCTTGATACTACAACAAGGAAGGACCATAATCAACACACAAGAATAGAGGATACCACGATAATCCGATAAAAGATATGTATTTCCGTCGCAAATTGCTATTTGCGGCTTATTAAAGCTAGAATCGATGAAAGAAGGGTCTTACCTTGATCTTAAGTTCGTAATACATCTCAAAACCTTAAAATATGTCCAAACCCTTGTTGTCCCAACACCAAAGTATGATATGTTACGAAATCGATAAAATAAATTATACCATGTTGACGAGCTCAATGCGTATAACAACTTTCGTCAAGAACTAAGTTGAGAAAATCTATAATTTGGTTGATCCTAGAAGTGCATTTTCTAAGTTTTCTGGTTATTCACTGAAAAAATGAAGAAAAGTCGAAGAAGATATATAAAAAGTTCCACCTACCTAGGGGACCCACCTCACGTGCCTGCTTGTGCAGTCTCGCGAAAACGCGAATATCTCCCTATTCTAAAGTCGTATGAACAAACGGTTTGGTGCGTTGGAAACTAGACTCGTAGACCTTCGATTTGATAGGTCGTGGGCCCTATAAATCTTTATAGAGTGGGAGAAAACCTCCGAGACATTTGACCAAATTTAAGAGAAATCCTTAAAAAATAACTTACGATAACTTTCTCCAACTTTTATTTTGCGACTTACCTAACTTCAAAACTTGAGATACAACCCTTGAACACTTAAAATATGACATACCACATCATTCTTAATTTATTACTCACCCTCTTTGTCTTTCCACGAAGGTACGAGTTAATTTAGACGTTTCTAAAAGTCGGGGTGTTACAATGATAAATCTGCAATATGTATTAAAAGTGAATTATGTATGCAATATATATGTATTATAACTGTTTAAAATATATTATGCTTGTTTGGTAAGAAATTGACACATTGTATTACAAGTGTATTAAAATGTGTGATAAATGTATTATTTATCAATAAAACTTGTATTATATATGTTTTATAAATTGTTCTCTGTAATATGTATTAAAACTGTATTATAACTGTATTAAAAGTGATCAAGTGAAAAAAAAATGTTATCGCTATAATTGGTAAATATTTTCTTAATATAGTATGTTTCTGTAAGTTTCCCTTTTTAATATGGAAAATGGCCAAAAATATCTTTCAACTATTCGAAATAGATTAAGTAGACATTTGGTCATACAATATCATATCATAATATGAAATCATGAGATGAAATCAGCGTTTGGACATGCGATTTCACTGATTTTATCTCATGATTTCATATCATGAGATGGAATTCCATATTCTCCAAAAATCATGTCTACTTTGGGCTGCTAAACGCTTAGCTTGAATACTCATTTTATCTTGAGCATCCTTCACTAAATCAACCCTCAAAGGTTTCACATCTCCAGCCTCAAACTATCTTATGGGTGATCTACATCCCCTCCCATACAGTGCTTCAAATGGTGCCATGTCAATGCTGGAGTGGTAACTATTATTATAAGAGAACTCGCATAAGGGTAGGAACTTATCCCAATGACCTCCAAAGTCAATCACACATGCCCTCAACATGTCCTCTAACACTTAAATAGTCCTTTCTGATTGTCCGTCCGTCTGTGGATGGAAAGCTGTACTAAAAGTGAGTTGCGTACCCAACTCCTTATGTAATTTCCTCCAAAACTTGGACGTAAACTGCGTACCACGGTCTGAGATGATACAAAGGGGAACCCCGTGCAACCTTACTATCTCCCTTATATACACCTTAGCCAATTGCTGAGCATTATAATCTGTTCTGACTGGAATAAAATGGGTTGACTTAGGCAATTTGTCAACAACTACCCAAATAGAAGCATATTTTTCCAATGTATTGGGAAGACCAACCACGAAATCCATAGCTATTCTTTCCCACTTCCATTCCGGAATTGGCATTCTTTGAAGCAAACCGGCAGACCTTTGGTGTTCATATTTTACTTGTTGGCAATTTTGACACTCAACCACAAACTCTGCTATATCTTTCTTCATGCCAGGCCACTAATAAATTCACTTCAAATCTCGGGACATCTTAGTCACACCTGGATGGATGGAATACCTCGAACCATGGGATTCTGTCAATAAATTCTTAATCAAGTCGCCCACTCTAGGAACACAAATCCTTTCTTTAAAACTGAGTACACCTCGCGCATCAAGAGTGGTCTCTTGTACTTTGCCGGACACTGTTTTATTTCTGAGCTCTTTCAAATGTTCATCCTCAAACTGTTTGGCCTTGATCTCCTCAATGAACGTGGCCTTTACTTCAATGCTAGCTAACACCCCACCTTTCTCTGAGATTCCCAACTGCATGAACTTAGAATCCAAATGTTGAATTTCTTTAGCCAAAGGTCGCTTGGATACACTCAAGCAAGCTAAACTAACCATACTCACCGCTTTTCGACTTAGCGCGTCCGCCACTACATTAGCCTTACCCGGATGGTATTGGATAGTCACATCATAATCCTTGAGTAACTCCATCCACCTTCGCTGTCTCAAATTTAGATCCTTTTTGAGTGAATACATGTTGTAGACTGCGATGATCAGTAAACACCTCACACTTGACACCATAAAGATAATGCCGCCAGATCTTAAGAGCAAACACTACCGCTGCCAACTCTAAATCATGTGTTGGATAATTCCTCTCATGCACCTTCAACTTTTGTGATGCATAAGCTATGACATTCTTATCCTGCACCAACACACCGCCCAAGACTGAATGTGAAGCATCACAATAAATAATAAAATCCTTACCCTCCATCGGTAGCGCTAGAATAGGTGCTGTGGTCAAAAGAGTCTTGAGCTTTTGAAAGCTCTCTTCACATTTTTCAGTCCATTCAAATGGTATCTCCTTTTTGGTCAAATTGGTGAAGTGTGTGGCAATAGAAGTAAAGTTTTTCACAAACCGACAATAGTAGCTAGCGAGCCCCACAAAACTCCTATTTCAGTCACAGAACTTGGTCGAACCCAATTCCTAACTGCCTCAATCTTTTGGAGATCTACCATTACCCCTTCTTTTGAAACTACATGCCCCAAAAAGGCAACCGAAGTCAACCAAAATTCACACTTAGAAAATTTCGCATACAACTTTTGTTTCCCAAGAACAGCAGGACAATGCGAAGATGGTGGGAATGCTCTTCCTCACTTATCGAATAAATCAGAATGTCATCAATGAACACTATCACAAACGAATCAAGAAAGGGTTTGAGAACCCCATTCATCAAACGTCAACCCAAACGACATAACTAAAAACTTATAGTTCCCATAGCGGGTCCTAAATGCCGTTTTTGGTATATCCTCAGGCCTAATCTTTAATTGATGGTAACCAGACCTTAAATCAATCTTAGAGAAAACTGATGCACCCTGCAATTGGTCAAAAAGATCATCTATCCGAGGTAATGGATACTTATTTCGAATGGTGACCCTATTCAATTGTCGATAGTCTATACACATTCTCATACTACCATCTTTTTTCTTAACAAACAAAACTGGGGCTCCCCATGGGGAAGCACTAGGATGGACGAATCTTTTATCAACGAGCTCTTGGATTTGAGCCTTAAGCTCTCTTAATTCTGCCGGAGCCATACAATATGGAGGGATGGAAATGGGACGAGTACCAGGCTCCAAATCAATGCAGAAATCTATATCTCTATCCGGAGGCATACCAGGCAAATCGGTTGGGAACACTTCTCTAAATTCTGACACCACCGGAATAGACTCAATAGAGGGAGACTCAACCTCAACATCCCGAATATGAGCCTAATAAGCCAAACAACCCTGCCCCACCAGTTTCCTTACCCTAATGGAGGATATGATTTTAGCTGGCTTAGGCTTGTACACCCCTTCCCACTCTAATTTTTCCCTACCGGGGATATCTAGAGTCACATACTTAGTATTACAATTTAACACAACATAATAAGGGGACAACCAAGTCATGCCTAAGATTATATCAAAGTCAGTCATATCCAAAATCACCAAATCACCCCAAGTCTGAAAACCCATAAACAAGATAGGACAAGCACGATAGACATGGGTGACTATGACAGACTCTCCAACGGGGGTAGAAACATGGATGGGGGCATCAAGTATATTACAAATCATGTCAAATTCAGAGGCAATCACACAGACACATAAGAATAAGTAGAACCCGGATCAAATAATACATTAGCCATCCTGTCACATACAAGAATAATACCTGTGATCACTGCATCAAACGCCTCTGCCTCGCTCTTGCCCAGAAAGGCATAACACTGAGCCCTGTCATCTTGACAGGTGATTTACCTGCCTGGCTGCACTGACCTCTGCATGCGTTACCATTTCCCCGACTTCCACGGCCTCACTAATTTCCTCCTCGCCCACCTTGTAGACGCCCTCGACCATTATTACCATTTCCTGTGGGTACCACTACTCTAGTCTGTTGTATCGCAGAATCCATCATGCGCGGGTTGGGACAATCTCTCCTCATATGCCCAGGTTCTCCACAGTTATAACAAATGCGATCGAAAGATGACCTGCCTCCCGCCGAAGGTGCGGCTCCCTAGCTATCATGAATCAAATTCTGAGGTGGATTTCCCGAGTAATTATCTGTAGAAGCGGGTATAGCGGACTGAATTGGACGGGCTACAAGTGTTGGCCTCCATGAACCTATGGAGTAGGAACCCTGGAAGTTACTTGTGCTCTTAGCTTTCTTGGCCAATGCCTTAGCCTGACCGTCTCGCCTCACCCCCTCCACTTTCTTCACAAAACATAATTACCTCATTAAAACTTTTTCCTGTAGAATTCATATGTACAGACAATACCTGTTACTCAGAATTCAGTCCCTTAACAAATAGACAGATCCTCTCTTCCTTATTAGTCACCAATTGCGTAGCATATCTAGACAAAGCATGGAACTTGGCCTCATAAGCAGCCACATACATACCACCTTTCTCCAAAGCCATGAACTCATCCTTCTTGCGATCTCTCAAAGTTCGGGGTACATACTTTTCCAAGAACAGAGCATGAAACTGGGTTCAAGTGAGTGGGGGTAAAGTTGAAGATATGCATTCCACATAAGCTCTCCACCACTGCTTAGCCTCGCCTTGAAGTTGAAAAGTCACAAACTCTACTCCATGCTGATGGACAATTCCCATCTTATGAAGCTCTCATAACAATCTAGGATGAACTCATAGGCGTCCTCACTCTCAGAACCATGGAACATTGACGGTTTCAATTTCAAGAACTTAGTCAACATCTCATGCTCATAACCAGTCATAACGGGACCCAACAAAGGACGAAAGAAAGCATCAGTACCTACAGTTCCACCCACCTTGGGGACAGTGATAGCAATAGAGGGGTTGGCGGGAGCTTGAGTTGCTTGCACTGCGGGAAGAACTCCAGGACAAACCAATCCTTTCAGGAACGACATAATCTGTTGAGCTAACACTGGGTCTAAGGGAGGAATACCTGTAGTCTCAGCATGCACCTCTTCCTCTTGTCCAACATCCTCATCATTCTCAACTTCCACATTCTCCTCTATCTCTTCGTGATGCGCAAGAGGATACTCATTTATGGAAGCATCCTCAACCGGAGCTCCACCCCTAGCGGGCGCTACCCTTCCACAGCCTCTACCCCTTGCTCTTTCTCTACCCCTGCCTCGACCGTGACCTCTTGTTGCGGACTCCTCAACGGGCTCATTGACGGGAGCTACGGACCTGACACCATTGAAGTGAGAGTTAACCATCTGCGGACAGAGGAGTGAAGGAGGTTAGATACCAATTTGAATCGCCAGATACCAATTGGACCCAAGTTATAGCACGAAAGGAGTCAAGAGAAAACAAAGAGATTTCCTAAAGTCCTATAGCCTTTCGAAGAAAAGTACAAACGTCTCCGTATCATTCCGTAAGACTCTATAGACTCATTTTGGTACATCGAGATCAACAAACCTAGGGCTCTGATACCAACTTTGTCACGACCCAAACCATCCTGATTGGCACCCACACTAACCCTCCGGTGGGAGAACCATTACTACAACCCAACTAACCATGAATCTACGCATTTAAAGATACGGAAGCAGGTTTAAATGCAGAAATAAAGTAGAGTTCCCATAAACTCTAAAAGTCTAACAAACGATTCTAAAAACAATGCGGAAATTATTCCCTAGAACCTGAAAGTCAATGTACCAATACTCTAACAGAGAACCATAGTCTAAAGAAATGGGTACAACCCAAGCTAAACCTAGGAATATCTAATGAACTAGTCTAAGTCCGAATAAGATGGACTAAACAGAAAGAGAACTCAAGGCAGCTCGGAAGAACTGGCCCACCCTTGAATTCGATGACGATCACTGATCTTCTAAACGAGGTCTGTCAGTAGCCGCTTGAAGATGCCCTATACTCAACAAAGAAAGAGCAAGTACAGTATCAGTACACAACCACAGTGTAATGGTAGGATCACACGGCTATCCCACTAAGTGCAATATAAGCAAGTCATTACAACATCATAAACATGCATACACCGAACATATACAATATTAATATCATTTCACGATCAATGTACAATTCCACCTTCTCAACAATACGCATATGTATAACAAGTCATTGGTCCTCTCATGAAACCCATACCCAAACAGTTAGTGTACCGGATCGTGGCACCCATTCCAAGTTAGTGAGTCGGATCGTGACACCCGTTCCAATATTTATGTCGGTACGTGACATCCGATCCCAATTAGTTAGTGTACCGAATCGTGGTACCCGCTCCATTCAACATACCACAATCACAATCACAATGTACATTCTCACAATCATACAATTAAGAGGTGATTCATGGCATATAGTAATTCGTTCATATTCATTTACGACTAGTGTGATCAATAATGCAACATTCACATACATACATGCAATATAATGAAGCAAGAACAAACATATATCATACAACATGAAATCACAACCATCACCTACATCGAACAAAGCTTGAATCCCATAAGAAGCTTGATTCTTCCCCTTCCAGATTCTTTTCGCTTGTTATTGGTCTACAAACAATAATAATAATGCGAGGATCAATAAAAAAGACCTAAATACCCGGATTATAATCAATAAAGTAACCCTAGGTCGAACCCTTGATCCCCATACCCAGTTTAGGGTTTCTTCCACCATAAATCTTAGATCAAAACCCCCCCCATCGATAATTACCCAAGAAACTAAGTTCTACGAATCAAAAAATGGATTCGGGGAGTGAAAACCTTATGTTTAGCCTCAAGAATGGTGAAAAACGGTCAAGAAAATACATGGGTTCGTTTCTTAGCTCTCAAGGTCGAAAATTGCAGAATAAAACATTTTTGGGGTTTATTTCCGACTTTAAGTCGCGTCTGCCGCACCACAGCGGTCCTCACCCCGCTACAACGTCCCCACCTTGGCGGGAAAATCCCGCCTTGGCGGCTTACATGGAAACATAGAGCTAAATTAAGAGTTCCAAACCCCCAATTCATAACACACCTTCACCCCACGACACTCAGAAAATACCCGTTCACTCTAAGACCATTTTTGGGAGTTCCACTCTCCCGAATTTGATTCCGTAAAGTCGTACGGGTTCCTTAACATCTTAGCTATCTGCTCATATAATCAAATTCATAATTTGATCTCCCATTTGTTACCAGATTTCCCTAGACCTTACTGACTCCTATTTCGTCGAAATCTAGACTAGGTTGAGAAATTTCAAGGTACTACCAAAAAGTTTTCCGGTCCAAAAATTTTCCCCATTGGCTTTTCTATAACAACAGAAACCGGTCGTTACACTCCTGTCCGCCATGTTTTCTTCTCCAGCTTGTAGAGGTAGGTTTTTAATTTATTCTTTTCTGTTTCCTTCATTTTCTAATTTTACTTTTCTACTTGTATAGACATCATCCGGTGGATTGGTGGTTGCCTGAAGTGGTTTCAACAGAGGTGCCTCGTCTTGTGGTGAGATCACAACTCTCAGTAAGTCTCCAACTCTCCCGTGTTTCTCCCTCCACCTTTTTCTTCCTCTTTGATTGTCTATTTCCAGCCAAGTAGCAGTGGAGTAGATTCTAAGATATAAAGAGTCAATTCTTCCTAATTAGTTAGGTTATTCCTTTTCTATATGATTGAGAAAGTTTTCAATTATTCTCTTACTTAGATTTTTAATAATTCAGTATAAAGAACTATTGCAAACACTGTGGCTAAAACAAGAAGAAGTTGAATTCATTGTTGTCGAATAATCCATTTGGTGCTCTTGATGTTGTGAAGCCCAACATCCTAAGGTATGTTCCTGTAGGTGGAGGGATCCCAATGTATCTTTGTACATGATCCATGCGAAATTTAATTATTTTTCAAAAGTGTTGGATGAAAATAGGTTCAATCCACTGAATTCTTGTTTCTATCCCTTTCTATATTCACCGTGCACATCTTTACAATTTTATGCCATATTAATTACAAAAGAAAAATTTTCCGAAAGCTTGATATGATAGTATTCATGTGCCATTATGTACTTTTAATTTCTATTCCTCCTTCTTTGTGTATTCTTTGAGCTCCGAATGATGTATGATTTTGGCATCCATTTAATATGCATAACAATAAGTGATCTTTGATATGCTTCAACATAATTTTTTACAAAGACAATGTTATAGAGTTACATTTGATAAATTGGAGTGCAATTTATTTACTTTTTCGATCATCTATTTCATTGGAAGGAAGGTAAAACTGCTATTTGCTTTCACTTTATAAAGTTTAAGAATCATAAAGATTTGAGGCAATTTCTTCTTCTGTGTTTTATAGTCTATACCATCATTAAATGTGATGGAAATTTGCATTGTGATACTAGTGTGTCCTAACATTTCTTTTTTGCATTGAACAGTTACTGCCCCCGATCGTGCAAAAGCAGAGGGACCTTACTTCCCTTGCCTAAGATTCTTGATCAGGTTGGTGTCAAGACTAAAATTAAGTACAATGTGAGCAAAGGTATCACTTAACATTGCCCCGAACTTTAATACCTTGCTTTTGAACCTGCAATGGTTGCTTATTTTGATTGCAAGACAATTTGTCATTCCCTAATAGGAAGAATCTTATAGATTATAACTACATATAAAACTAGTTACTCCATGCTGGACTTGTTCCTAGATTGAAGCAAACTATCATTTGATAATCTCTTCTACTATCATATGCTTGCTATATTGGGGCTAATCGTCAATTTTGGAGCTTGTGATCCATTATTTGATACTAGTGCATCCTTTTTAATCAGTGCTCTGACTCTAGTGCTTTTGCACTGAATAATATACTTTTCATCTCAAAAGTGCGAAAGAACTTTCTTTACTTCTTATCAATACTTTTCTACTAGTGAAAGTACAAATTACGTGACCAGATGAGAACTTACTAGAAGAACTCTAGAGTTCCCTATCACTAGCTATTGCTCTCTTGTCAAGAGAGAGAAAATCTGGTCACGAATTGAATAACAAAAATCTATTTCCAGGAATTACGAATCATGACCTCGTACTTCCTGGGTGAAAGTCCCTAGGTTTTTAGGCCTAGTCGTACGAATTCCACCCATTTACGGTCGTTAATTTATATAGTGTTTCAGGTGTAGGATCTCGGATGGAACTATACAAAATAGGGAATGCAGTAGAATCCCATTAAAGACATGATGATAGATCTTATATACAAAACTATAGATCGAGCACAAAATCCTTTTGGAAATGGGAAGATCTAGTATAGGTGGCTAACCTTCTGGAGAGAGTGATGTGCATAGACCAAGTTAGAAGGGATGCAACTTTGTGGACCGCTCGTCGGGCCTTATAGGTGGTGGTATCACACCCTTTCCAAAGAAACCATACGTGACACTCTCGCATCATAAACCTCCATTCCGCAAGCAGGACCTTCCCTTTCCTTTGACTAATGGGTCCCTAAAACTTTATGATTTCATGCTGAACCGGGTCTCCATCTTCAAACTTCTCATTTTATGAGACCCAAGTTTCGTTATTTATATTTTCTAAGTCACACCTTAACCTCATTAGAAAGCGGACTTGGCTAGATGCCAACATATCTTTTACATCACCGGCTACAGGTGGTCAGCCGTCTTCAATTTGTCGGTCGATAAGATCTCTGAAATTAACTAGCCAACTGGGTTGGTTTGGCTATTATTTTCTATTGAAAAGGAGTCAACTGTTTTCATGAGTCACCTTCTTCTAGACTTCGTTGGATGACAAGACATTTTCGTTCAAATATATATAGGCCGGAGTTTACAGACTATTAAAATTTAACTTTTCTGTGTTTATTCTTTTGTTTCCAAAATTTTGTTAGAATAGCAATAGGAACACAAATAGTCCTTCTTGGAAAAAGAGTAGTATATAGAACCTTACTTGGCATCCAAGGGTATGACCTAGTGGTTAATGAAGTAGTTGAGAACCCCAGGTCTCAGGTTCAACCTCAGCAAAAATAAAACACTAGGTGATTTTCCATCTGTCCTAACCTTAGTGGACAGAGTTACCTGGTACCTGTTGCGAGGAGAGGTGGTAGGTATCTCATAGATTAGTCGAGGTGCATAAATATTGTCCAAACACCAAGATCATAAAATAAAATAGAAATATAGAATCCTACTTGAAAAAAGATTGTACTTTAGTAGTCTAGTCGAAAAAAGAATTCTAATGTAATATCTATAATTAAAGTCTCAATGTAATAATGTAAATACACAATTTAATAATATTTTCTCCAATATTTCTCTCATTGTATCAGAGCTTCTATGATCCTGGTAGAGAATAAATGAGCTTCCTCTGCTGGCAGAGAGCTATGATCAATATATGCCCCCCATCTGGCCAATAGTTATGTTAACAAAAGTAGAGCCAATGATATATGCATGAACCCCATATTCAGGGGAAGCAAACTCAGCCAAACAGATCTTTGTGCATCAATTTTTGGTGACTTTCTAGGGTAGGGTGCTTGTTTATACTATGATTTCCACATTTTGCATAAAAATATGGACAAATTTTATAGTTTCAGCCATACCCATAAATACGCCATTAGACATGTAGCAGATTGACCGAATAGCTCCAAGGTTACCCTTCAAAGTAATGACTGACTTGGACAAGTTCCGAATATCCCATATTCTGCAGGTTTTATCCTGGTTGATAATTGCAAATGTTAGGCAGTCAGGATGTCACACTGATGCAAATGAGTAGTCCACATCTCCACACAAAGGATAAACAACCTTTCCATTCCTTGAGTCATGAATCAAAAAACCTACCGCGATAAACAGGCAAACAACATGCACCCTAAATTCCCCCCCAAGATCGTTTAGTTGGAGTGTAACTTGTTCCATCAACAAGGAAATGATGTTATTTGGAAGGTAACATGTCCCATCAATAAAGACATATTGTTGATTACGTAGAAGACGAATATGAAATGGAAGGACTAGTTGATTTTATTGATGAGTTCTAAGGCGTAGACTTCAGTGGCTTTGAACTCAAAGCCACCCAAGTCTACGACTTGAAACTCATTAATAAAATCATCTAGTTTTTCCATTTCATATTAATCTTCTATGTAATCAACAATATGTCTTTATTGATGGGACATGTTACCTTCCAAATAAATGATTTTGGGGTAAAAATTTAGGATGTCTGTTTTTTCCTTGTTGATCGCGATAGGTCTTTTGGTTGACTCCAGGAAATGAAAAGTTTTTTCTCCTTTGTGAGGACATGTGGACTACTCATTTGCATCAGCGTGGCATCCTGATCGACTAACATTTGCAGCTGGGAACCTGGATAAAACATGCAGAATATGGGATATTAGGAACTTATCCAAGTCAGTCACTACTAAGAAGGGTAACCTTGGAACTATTCAGTCAATCTACTACACGTTTGATGGTAGATTTATGGGTATGGAAGAGTCTGTAGAATTTTTCCACATTCTTATGTAAAATATGGATATGATGTGGAGCAAGAAATTAATTTCTTTGGTGCGATATCATGAGTGTATCTTATTCATGATACAAAGTCCCTTATTATTGGCGTGTGGAATTGCACATTTTGTAGCCTCCTTGAGTTAGGGTGACGACACAATTATTGATACCTTGATAAAATAATATGAGCACTCTGAGGGTATACGTGGATTTTATATAGGTTCATATTTGTTTTATCGTGCAATTTGTAAGCTAGACGATCTCCATTATTTAAATGATAAAACTGAGTGTGGTCTCCTTTATAGCACGAATACACCACCTATCTAGAAAAAATATTAATGTCACGACCCAAAGTAGACCCTAGGCTTAACATGGCGTATGGAACCTCGAGAGACTCTATACAAGCCACTTAGCATACATCATACAAGATAATACAGGTAAAGAGTTCAAAAATATCATTTCATACAAAAGAGTTTGACAAAAGCGGAAGTTTAACATAAGTCTCAAAGCTATCTATTAGATCATAAGAAAAGTGATCGGAACGTAATCTATTCATCACATACAAAGTATGAAATGCAACTGACATGAAAGCAATAAAAAAATCTTGGCCCTCGGATCATGAGGACTCACCAATCTTCAAAAGCTCAAAAGGGGTCAACTAGCCACGAGTATGGGGAATAAGAACGTCAAACCTATGTTAGTGAAACAATGTAAGCACAAGTATGCGTTAATACATGGAATATACAGAGTATGATAGCAATACATAAGAGTTGTGAAATCATGCTAACATGACTTTATATGACATGCAATGACCAAGCTAAATCATAAAAATGACATGTTAGAAAACATAAGTCATAATCATGGTCAATACAAGCTAAACATCAAATAAAAAGCACTTGTGAGATACTTTAGAAAGTAACCTTAGTTCATCATTGTGGGAAGTTTACCTTTAACCGACACAGACCATGTGAGCAATAACATGGAATTCAGTGTCTATCCCACACCAAAAAGAGATGTCCTTACTTTCAAATCTAAGAACCTTAAACTTGAGCTAAAGTGGATCCAATAGCTAATGTCTATCTAAGACAAACCTAATGTGGCACATAGTTATGGAACATGGTTAATCAGAACTAGTCCACTCGGTGCTAAGCACAAATCTCACGGAATAGTCATTAATCATATTCATCTTATTATCGTGTTAAAGGCACAGTCAAGTAGCCAATCCAAGCTAGAGTTAATTTAGAATTCCTGCTTAATCTTGATTTAACTTAGGTGAGAAAACCTTTTAACCTTATGAATCCTTTTTGTGAGAAAACCCTTTCACAATCATGTTTAGAGTAATATGTCGGAAATCCTTTCACAACAACAACAATAACATCTATGCTTTACTCTCAAAGCAACCTTAAATCATTTATATAAATTTTGCTATTAAATTTTTCAAACTTTATCATAACATTATGTACAGTTAATATCACACCCCAAGGCTACCCCTGGACGTAACACGGGACCTAGGATCACGAGTGACCCCAAGCTAACCCTGAGTCTGGCATATATCCAGCATATTAAAAATAACTAGGTAAAACATGTACTATTCAGAAGCTAAATCAATGGATATCTGAAGAGGGAACAAAACCCAACTGGTCTAAAAGTAAATATAAATAACAAGAGTTTAGTGATGTTTGAAACAACACTTACAACTCCAGCTGAATCTACTACTATGTCTGAAAAGCCTCTAATTGAGTTGAGTTGCTGGGACATGCCCCCAGCTAACTCTACTAAAACTGAAAACTCAAAGTAAAGACTAAGAGAGAAAGCATGTCTATTGTCCGCGAAGTATGAGGACTTATCACTGAAGCTGCTGAAGTCGAACCAAGAATTGATCTAAGTGTGATTTGGAAGCTGAGTGCTTGAACCTAAATCATGAAATGATATAGCGCAAAGTATGCTTCATTACTTGGAATGTACTGAGCATGCATGATATTGATATGCTAAGCTGAACAAAGTATATAAGCTGAACAATGCATAACTGGGCAATGACATAATCTGAACAAGGTTATAGATATTTACTGAAGTATAACTGAAAACTCAACTGAATGCAATGACCACATACAAATAATGAAGATAACATGCTGAACTTTATACTGATGTAAATGTGGAAAATCTGGTCAATACACTAAGAGTCTGACTGTGGGAGCTTCTATTAACCTTCATAAACCACGTGAACTAAACATGGACTCCGATGTATACGCCCCATCGAGAGAACCCAATATACCTTGCTAGGGGTATAAATGCATGACTCTGGCGTGATCACTAAAAACTGATGCCCAACAGAGGGGACTTCTGAACCTATGTTGGCACGTAGTTCTGGGACTTTGAGGGTACACTGAACCCTAGTCCAACTCGGTGCTAAGTCTACTCCCAACTGAAAATTCATGAAGCTAAAATGTACTAAATACTGAATAGCTCAAAAACTTACATGCTAACAGAGAATGCAAGATTTATATACTCAGAATATAACATTTGAAATCTGAAGCATGATTTTCTGTCTGATTGGCCTAGCAAGTATAATTCATGAACTAGATAAGCTAGGGTTCTAAGTACTATGCATGGAATCATACTAAATTATCAAGAAATAAGTTATTTAGATCAAAGGAACCATAATCACAATAAATCTTGAAAATCTAGAAACCCGAGGTTTGAAGAGTTTATGAGAATCTGAAGGACTAACTGAATTCTAGGGACCTAATGGGTGAAATGAAACCACTAGTGAAATCCCACATACCTGGTCACAAACTCTACAGAGAAATCCTTTAGATTTTGGGGCAGAACTTCAAAGAACACTTGTGCTTTTTCTTGAGAGAACGGGTCACCTCTTTCTCTTCTTTTCGCATTTTAGGAAAATGAGGGTTTTGGGTAGGTTCTGAATAGATTATTAGGCTTGGACTAAGTAAAAAGACGTAGTTTAGGCATCAAACGACGTAGTTTAATTGCTCAATGCATCGGAGAAAAGACCAAAATGACCTTGACTTAAAACTGATGGAGTGGCCTTCACGGTGGGACTTACAGACCGTCATTAGGACCACTGCCCGTCAACTGGGTCGTGGTTATATCCCTGCCCAACACGACTCTACTGAAATGAGCGTAACTTTTTACTCCAAGCTTGGATTTTAGCAAACTTGGTGGCATTGGAAAGAGGATTCAAATACCTTTACTTTGGTATGTCATAGGCCACCTAATTCATTTTGTGCTAAAGTATATGACCGTTTGAAGTTGACCCAAAACTTGAAAGCTGGCATGTTCCCTCCACGGTCCACTTCATGGACCGTGTGAAGCACCACGGGTCGTGAAGGTCATCGTGGTTCCTCATAGTGTATTGGGGGGGGGGTTCCTGGGGTACCTTTCACAAACCATATGATGGCCCGCGTGGAGTCCCACGGTCCATGGAGGGCTCCGTGGTACTCCATGCTTCGATGTGTGTGAACCACGAAGAGGGTGATGTGTCGTGGTCCTGTTCACGGCCTGTGAACCCCTCTGTGGATCTCCCTTTTTCTGCTGTTCAGTATTAGTTAGGTTTTAAGGTGTTACAAATTTCCCCCTTAGGATCAATCGTCCTTGAATAAAGACCAAAAAAGCTGAGTATGGAGGGAAGGGCTGGAATCCCTACCAACTTGGTACTAAAAATAGATATCTTACTAGACTGAGCTCCATGAACATACAGATATGCTGAAATGCAAGGATAACAGAGGGAACATGATACTAGTATTGAATTACAAAGGAGTGAACTGAGAGACTGGAGAGGAACTAGTACCTCAAGCTGAAACTGAATCAGAAGGAAATAGGTGAGGATACTTGTCCCTCATGGCTGCTTCTGCTTCCCAAGTAGCTCCCTCTACGGCCTGACTCCTCTACAAAACCTTTACTGAATCGACTTCCTTATTTCTCAACCTACGAACCTGACGGTCAAGAATCTCAACTGGAATCTCCTCATAAGTGAGGTTATCCTTCACAGCCACACTCTCTAAGGGTACTATCGATGCCGGATCACCCACACACTTCTTCAACAAGGAAATATGAAAGACTAGATGAACCGCTGCTAGTTCTGCTGACAACTCTAACTCATAAGCCACCTTACCAACCCTTTTCAGAATTCTGTAAGTACCTACATACCTGGGACTGAGCTTCCCTTTCTTGCACAATCTCATCACCCCCTTCATGGGTGACACCTTCAGGAAAACCCAATCATCGATTTCAAACTCTAAGTCCCTTCTCCTCACATCTGCATAGGAATTCTGATGACTCTGAGCTATCTTGAGTCTATCTCTTATGAGTTTAACTTTCTCTATAGCCTCATGAATCGAATCTTACTCAATCAAGGCTGCTTCACCTACTTTGAACAATCCAACAAGGAGATCTACATCTACGCCCATATATTGCCTCATAAGGGGCCATCTGAATACTGTAATGGAAGCTGTTATTATAGGCGAACTTTATGAGAGGTAGGTGATCATATCAATTACCCTTGAAATCGATCACATAATCTCTTAACATGTCCTCTAAGGTCTGAATGGTACGCTCCTGACCATCCGTCTGTGGATGAAATGCTGTGCTGAGATTTACCTGAGTACCAAGACCTTTCTGAAATGACTTCCTAAAATAGGATGTAAACTGAGGACCTCTATATGAGATGATAGACAAGGGAACCCCATACACCCTAAGTATCTCATTGAAGTAGAGTTTGGCGTAGTCCTCCGCTGAATCTGTAGTCTTGACGGGCAAAAAAGATAAGCTATGACCTTACCTTGCTGCATCAATACACAACCTTGACCGAACCTAGATGCATCACAATAAACCACATAACCGTCTGAACCCTCAGGTAGAGTCAAGACCGGAGCTGTAGTCAACCTGGTCTTCAATTCTAATTAGCTTTTCCTATACTCATCTAACCACTGAAACTTGACCTCTTTCTTAGTTAACTTGGTCAATGAGGAAACTATGGATGAAAGTCCTTCAACAAACTTTTATAGTAAATGGCCAAACCCAAGAAATTCTGATATCAGTTGGAGAGGTGGGTCTGGGCAAGTGTTTTACTGCCTCAAGTTTTTGAGAATCTACTTGGATCCCTTTGTTGGATACCACATGACCAAGGAAAGCTATCGACTGTAAACATAATTCACATTTCCTGAACTTAGCGAATAGCCGACGATCTTTGAGAGTTTGCAGAACAACTCTCAGATAAGCCGCATGCTCTTCCTCACTCCGAGAATAAATGAGGATATCATCAATAAAAATAATGACGACCACGTCCAAATACTATTTGAACACCCTGTTCATTAAGTCCATGAAAGCTGCAAGATCATTTGTTAGTCCAAATGACTTCACTACAAATTCATAGTGACCATACCGAGTCCCAAAGGCTGTCTTCAGGATTTCACTGTCTCTGACTCTGAGTTGATGATAGCCGGATCTGAGGTCTATCTTAGAAAAGCAACTAGCACCATGAAGTTGGTCGATTAAGTTATCAATCCTGGGATGGGATACTTATTCTTGATTGTGACTTTATTCAACTTACGATAGTCAATGCACATCCTAAGAGAACCGTCTTTATTTCACATGAACAACACTAGAGCACCCTATGGAGAGCTACTGGGTCTGATGAAGCCCTTATCTAGAAGGTCTTTCAACTGCTCTTTCAATTCCTTTAGCTCAGCTGGAGCCGTTCTGTAAGGAGGAATCGAAATAGGCTGGGTATCTCGAAGGAGATCTATTCTAAAGTCGATTTCCCTTTAGGGAGGAACTCTGGGAAGATCTTCTGGAAACACTTCTGGAAACTCATTTACAACATAGACTGACTTCAGATTTGGGGTTTCGGAGGTTGAATCCTTAACCCAAACAAGATGATAGATATACCCTTTAGAAATCATTTTCCTGGCCTTAAGGTAGGAGATAAATTGAACTATAGGCATTGAGATACTACCCTTCCACTCAAAGGCTGGGTCGTTTGGAAATTGAAACCGAACGATCCTAGTTCTACAATTGACTGAGGCATAACAGGAATGTAACCAAACCATGGCTATAATGATATCGAAATCTACCATTTCTAACTCTACAAGGTCTGTTGAGGTGACTTTCTGAGAAACTGTGACAGGGAAATTTCTTTATACCCATCTAGCTATAACTTGGTCACCAACTGGAGTAGAGACTGAGAAGGGTTCTGAGAGAGTTTCTGGACTGACACCGAAGTTTACTGCTATATATGGAGTTACAAAAGAAAGTGTATCCCCTGTCTCTAACAATGCATAAACATCTAAACGGAAGACTTGTAACGTACCAGTGACCACATCAGGAGAATCTGCCTAGTCCTGGCGATCCTGAAGAGCATACAACTTGCTCTGGCACTAACCGCCACCTGTACCAGACGAGGCACCCTACTGAGTGGGGCGACCTGCTGGCGCTGCTGAAGTAGTAGACTGAGCCCTATTACCTCCTTGTCCTTGCCTGGGAGAAGGGAAATCCTTCAACATATGACCAGACTGAGTGCAACCAAAACACCCCTCTCTAGCAGTAAGATACTTACCCAGATGGTTCTTACCGCACTTTGGGTAAGTCGGAAAAGTTTGATTACCTGAAGCACTTCCCTGTGACTTAGAGTGTGATGCCCTACCTTTCTGATCCTGTTGAAAACTAGGGGACGAAGCACTAGCTGATGAAGGTGCTGGGGCTGTAGACCTCTACTAAAACTGTGAGCGATTTCCACCGCCCGACCTTCATTAAGATTATTCATAATTCCATGTTCTAGCCTTTTTGTTATCCTTAGCCATTTCCCTAAGCTTATCTCCCTCAACCTACTGAGCATGAGTCATGAGTCTAGAGATATCCATGTCCCCTACAGCATAACATTTCTGCACTCGATCTTTACCAAATCAGATACTCCAAATAAGAACTTGCTAGATTATTAGGCTTAGATTAAGTAAAACAACGTAGTTTAGGCATCAAATGACGTAGTTTAAGTGCCCAATGCATAGTGGAAAAACCAAAACAACCCTGACTTAAAACTGACGAAGTGGCCTTAATGGTGGGACTGACGGACCTTCATTAATACCACTCTCTACTGAAATGAGTAATTTTTTTTACTTCGAGCTTAGATTTTTTCAAACTCGGTGGCATTGCAAAGAGGATTCAAATATCTTTACTTTTGTAGGTCATGTGCCACCTAATTCATTTTATGCTAAAAGATATGACCGTTTGAAATTGACCCAAAACTTGAAGGCTGACATGTTCTCTCCACGGTCCACTTCACGGACCGTGTGAATCACCATGGGTCGTGAAGGCCATCGTGGCTCCTCAAAGTGCCTTGGTAATTCTTGGGGTACTTTTCACGGACCACACGATGGCCCGTGGAGGGCTCCGTAGACCTCCATGCTTGGCTAGATGTGAACCAAGACGAGGGTGACGGGTCGTGGTCCTGTTCACGGCCCGTCAACCCCTCCATGGTTCCCCCTTTTTCTGCTGTTCAGTCTTAGTTAGGTTATGAGGTATTACAGTTAAGCTTCTTTCTTAGACTAATTTTGGACCTTTTGAAATGTGTAGTGTTAAGTTATTTTGGAGGCTAACTTAAATTATGATTCAAGATCTTTGTTATGGTCCTAGTGTATTTATAAATTTCGAATTTGTACTTAGAATCAACAATGATGAAATTGTTTGTTAACACAAATGACACCTAAAGGTCCTTCAATGCCCTCTAAAGTATCTGCAAAGTAAAAAAAATGTATTATGAGTTTAAAGATTAGTTTAAGTAAAATGATTTCTGAAAAATATGTAACCAATTGAAGGAAATTATTATTGATTTCTTAACTCTCGCACAAGTAGATTTTCTTTAGAAAATTATATTTGGGAACATTGTTGTAATGAAGAATAACAATTATTTCATGAAGTTGTTTCGTTGTCTCGTCTGTAACATTGACCAAGATTCAATTATCTTTAATAATTTGGGGCATATAGTGGTGTTTATTCTTAAAGACTTGCATATTGTGAATTTTTAGAGTCATACATATTATTAAAAAAATCATATGCCACAAAGGTACTATATCATTTGGACATGATAATAACTATATGAGATGTATTGAAGACGATTTAGGATACAAAGAGAATCATAGGTCCTAGCTAAATTGGAAATCATAGATTAAAGTTTCAGTTAAACTTACACAAGATCCAACTTTAAAAGCGTATAACTTCTCATATTTTTTAAACCAAATATCTGAGATTGAGTTCCTTTATTCCAAATTTACTAAGTCTGTACAAATAAAAGACCAAGTCAAAATTGGATTAGCCCAAAAATAATGCTAAAACAAAAAGCCCAGCTCACTAAGTGAGGCTATCAACTTCTATAACATGTTTCCTTAAAGGTAGGGTTTCCAATTTGAGCTCCCTATCTTTCTCTCCATGTCACCGCAGGGAGCCTTGTGGAATCCAACCTTCCTCTTCCACTTGCTTTAGGTCATCAATACCTTCCTCCTACTCGCCATGTTTTCTTCTCCAGCTCGTAGAGGTAGGTTTTCAATTTATTCTTTTCTGTTTCCTTCATTTTCTAATTTTAATTTTCTTCTTGTATAGACATCATTCGGTGAATTAGTGGTTGCCTGAAGTGGTTTCAACAGAGTTGCCTCGTCTTATGGTGAGATCGCAACTCTCAGTAAGTCTCCAACTTTCCCCTCTTTCTCCCTCCACCTTTTTCTTCCTCTTTGATCGTCTATTTCCAGCCACGTAGCAGTGGTGTAAATTCTAAGATATAAAGATTTGATTCTTCATAATTAGTTAGGTTATTCCTTTTATATCTGATTGAGAAAGTTTTCAATTATTCTCGTACTTAGATTTTTAACGATTCAGTCTAAAGAACTATTGCAAATACTTTGGGCAAACCAAGAAGCCGTGGAATTCATTGTTGTCGAATAATCCGTTTGGTGCTCTTGATGTTGTGAAGTCCAACCTCCTAAGGTAGGTTCCTGTAGGTCGAGGGATCCCAATATATCTTTGTGCCTGATCTATGCGAAATTTTATTATTTTCAAATGTGTTGGATGAAAATAGGTTAAATCCACTGAATGCTTGTTTCTAGGCCTTAGTGTATTTACCGTGAACATTTATACAATTTTATGCCATATTAATTACTGAAGAAAAATTGTCCGGAAGCTTGATATGATAGTCGCCATGTGCCATTATGTACTTTTAATATCTATTCCTCCTTCTTTGTGTATTCTTTCAGCTCCAAATGCTGTATGATTTTGGCATCCATTTAATATGCATTACTAAAAGTGATATTTGAGATGCTTCAGCATAATTTTTTTACCAAGACAATGGTATCGAGTTACATTTGATAAATTGGAGTGCAACTTATTTACTTTTTAGATCATCTATTTCTTTGGAAGGAAGGAAAAACTGATATTTGCTTTCACTTTTAAAGGTTAATAATAATAAAGATTTGAGGCAATTTATTCTTTTGTGTTTCACAGTCTATACCATCATTAAATGTGATGGAAATAAGCATTGTGATACTAGCGTGTTCTAACATTTCATTTTTTGCATTGAATAGTTATTGCCCTCGATCTTGCAAAAGCAGAGGTACCTTACTTCCCTTGCCTAATATTGTTGATTAGGTTGGTGTCAAGACTGAAATTAAGTCCAACGTGAGCAAAGGTATCACATTACATTGCCCCAAACTTTATGATCACTTGGTATTGTTGGCACACTACTCTTTTATGTCTGATGTTTGTACTATATCTAACACCTTATTTTTGAACTTGCGATGGTTGCTTATTTTCATTGCAAGACAATTTATCATTCCCTAATATGAAGAATTTTATAGATTATAACTACAGATAAAACTAGTTACTTCATGCTAGACTTGTTCCTTGATTGAAGCAAACTGTCATTTGAGATTCTCTCCTACTATCATATCCTTGCTATATTGCGGCTAATTGTCATTTTTGGAGCTTGTGATCCATTCTTCGACACTAGTGCATCCTTTTTAATAAGTGCTCTGACTCTAGTTCTTTTGCACTGAATAATATATTTTTCATTTAAAATGTGCGAAGGAACTTTCTTCACTTCTCATCACTACTTTTTTTCTAGTGAAAGTGGAAATTACGTTACCAGATGAGAATTTACTAGAAGAACTCAAGAGTTCACTATAACTAGCTATTGTTCTCTTGTCAAGAGAGAGGAAATCTGGTCACGAATCGAAAAACAAAACTCTATTTCCAGGGACTTGCGCACCATGAACTCATACTGCCTGGGTTAAAGTCCCTGGGTTTGTAGGCCTGGTCGTACGAATTCCACCCATTCACGGTCCTTAACAGGTTGATTTATATAGTGTTTCAGGAGTAGGATCTCGGATGGAACAATACCAAATAGGGAATGTAGTAGAATCCCATTAAAGATGTGATGATAGATCTTATATAAAAAACTACAGATCGAGCACAAAATCTTCTTGGAAATGGGATGATCTAGGATAAGTGGCCAACCTTTGGAGAGAGCGATGTGCATAGACCAAGTGAGAAGGGATGCAACTCTGTGGACCGCTCGTCGGGCCTAATAGGTGGTGGTATCACACCCTTTCCAAAGTAACCATACATGACACTCTCGCGTCATACAACTCCATTCCGCAAGCAGGACCTTCCCTTTCCTTTGACCAATGTGTCCCTAAGACTTTATGATTTCGTGCCGAACCGGGTCTCCATCTTCAAACTTCTCATTTTATGAGACCCAAGTTTCGCTATTTCTCTTTTCTTGGTGACACCTTAACCTCGTTAGAAAGCCGAGTTGGCTAGTTGCCAACATATCTTTTACATCGCCAGCAACTGGTGGTCGGCCATCTCCAGTTTTTTGGTTGATAAGATTTATGAGATTGAGTAGCCAACTGGGTTGGTTTGGTTATTCTTTTCTATTGAAAAGGAGTCAACTTTCTTCATGAGTCAACTTTTTATAGTCTTCATTGGATGACACAATATTTTTGTTCAAATATATATAGGCCAGAGTTTACGGACTATTAGAATTTAACTTTTCTGTGTTTAATTTTTTGTCTCCAAAATATCGTTAGAATAGAAATAGGAACACAAATAGTCTTACTTGGAAAACGAGTAGTATATAGAACCTTACCTGACATCCAAGGGTGTGGCCTAGTGGTCAATGAAGTGGTTGAGAACCCTAGGTCTCAGGTTCAAACTCAACAAAAACAAAAACACTAGGTGATTTTTCATCTGTCATAGCCTTGCTGGACAAAATTACCTCGTACCTGTTGCGGAGGGAGGTGGTAGGTATCCCATAGATTAGTCGAGGTGCATAAAGATGGTCCGAACACCACGACCTTAAAATAAAAATAAAAATATAGAATCCTTCTTGAAAAAAATTGTACTTTAGTATCCTAGTCGAAAAAAGGATTCTAATGTAATATCTGTAATTAGAGTCTCAATGTAATAATGTACATACATAATTTAGTAATATTTTCTCCAATATTTCTCACATTGTATCAGAGCTTCTACGATCCTGGTAGATAATCAATGAGATTCCTCTTCTGGTAGGCGACTATGACCAATGTATGCCGCCCATCTGGCCAATACTTATGTTAACAAAAGTAATGTAAATGATATATGCATGAACCTTATATTCAGGGGAAGCAAACTCAGCCAAACAGATCATTGGGCATTAATATTCGGTGACTTTTTAGGGTAGGGTGCTTGTTTATACTATGATTTCCACATTTGTATGAAAATGTGAAATTTTTTTACTTGCTGTCATACCCATAAATACGCCATCAGAAATGTAGCAGATTGACTGAATAGCTCCAAGGTTACCTTTCAAAGTAGTGTCTGACTTGGACAAGTTCCAAATATCCCATATTCTGCAGGTTTTATCCTGGTTCATTGTTGCAAACGTTAGGCCATCATGATGCCACACTGATGCAAATGAGTAGTCCACATGTCAGAACAAAGGATAAACAACCTTTCCATTCCTTGAGTCAATCAAAAAACCTACCGCGATCAACATGCGAAAAACATGTACCTCAATTTTTTTCCCCAAGATCATTTAGTTGGAGTGTAACTTGATCCATGAACAAGGAAGTGATGTTGATTATGTAGCACATGAATGTGAAATGGAAGGACTAGTTGATTTTATCGATGAGTTCTAAGGCGTAGACTTCGGTGGCTTTGAACTCAAAGCCACCCACATCTACGACTTTGAACTCATCAATAAAATCATCTAGTTCTTCCATTTCATAACCATCTTCTACGTAATCAACAATATCTGTTTGTTGATGGGACATGTAACCTTCCAAATAAATGATTTTGTGGCAAAAATTTAAGGTGTCTATTTTTTTGCCTATTGATCGCTATAGGTTTTTTGGTTGACTCCAGTAATGAAAAGGTTTTTTCTCCTTTGTGTGGACATGTGGACTAATTATTTGTATCAGCGTGGCATCCTGATGGCTTAACATTTTCATCTGGGAACCTGGATAAAACATGTAGAATATGGGATATTTGGAACTTGTCCAAGTCAGTCACTACATGGAATGGTAACCTTGGAACTATTCGGTCAGTCTGCTACACGTTTGATGGTAGATTTATGGGTATGGCAGAGCCTGTATAATTTGTCCACATTCTTATGTAAAATGTGGATATGACGTGGAGCAAGAAATTAAAATCTTTGGTGCGATATCATGAGTTTCTTTTAGTCATGATAAAGAGTCCATTATTATTGGCGTGTGGAATTGTACATTTGGTAACCTCCTTGAGTTAGGGTGACGACACAACTATTTATACCTTTATAAAATAATATGAGCACTCAGAGGGTATACCTGGACTTTATATAGGTTCATATTTGTTTTATTGTGCAATTTATAAGCTAGACAGTCTCCGTCATTTGAACGATAAAACTGAGTGTGGTCTCCTTTATTGCACAGGCCGGATACAACACCTACTTGGAAAAAAAATTAGTGTCACGACCCAAAGTAGATCCTAGGCGTAACATGGCATGTAGAACGTCGAGAGACTCTATACAAGCCACTTAACATACATGATACAAGACAATAGAAGTAAAGAGTTTAAAAAATATCATTTCATACAAAAGAGTTTGACAAAAACAGCAGTTTAACATAAGCCTCAAAGCCATCTATTACATCATAATAAAAGTGATTGGGACGTAACCTATACATCACATACAAAGTTTGAAATGGAAATGACATGAAAGCAATAAAATAATCCTGGCCCTCGGATCATGAGGACTCACCAATCTTCAAAAGCTCAAAAGGGGTCAACTAGACATGAGTATGGGGAATAAAAGCGTCGGACCCTACGTTAGTGAAACAATGTAAGCACAAGTGTGCGTTAATACATGGAGTGTACCAAATATGATAACAATACATAAGAGTAATGAAATCATGCTAAAAAGACTTTATATGACATGCAATGACCAAGATAAATCATAAAAATAACATGTTAGAAAATATAAATCATAATGATGGTTAATACAAGATAAAAATCTTATGAAAAGCACTTGTGAGATACTTTACAAAGTAACCTTAGTTCATCATCGTGGGAAGTTTACCTTTAACCGATATTGACCATGTGAGCTATAAAATGGAATCTGGTGTCTATCTCACAGCAAAAAGAGATGTCCTCACTTTCCAAGGTAAGAATCATAAACTTAACTTAAAGTGGATCCAATATCTAATGTCTATCTAAGATAAACCTTTTGTGGCACATAGTTATGGAACATGGGTAATCGCCACTAGTTCACTCGGTGCTAAGCATAAATACCACAGAATAGTCATTAATCATATTCGTCTTATTATCCTTTGAAAGGCACAATCAAGTAGCCAATCCAAGCTAGATTTCATTTAGAATAGCTCCTTAATCTTGATTCAACTTAGGTGAGAAAACCTTTTAACATTATGAATCCTTTTTATGAGAAAACCCTTTTACCAATCATGTTTTGAGTAATATGTGAGAAATCCTTTCACAACAACAACAATAACATCTATTCATTACTCTCAAAGAAACCTTAAATCATTTATATAAATTTAGCTATTAAATTTTTAAAAGTTATCATAACACTGTGTAAAGTTAAGCTTCTTTCATAGACTAATTTTGGACCTTTTGAAATGTGTAATGTTAAGTTATTTTAGAGGCTAACTTAAAGTATGATTCAAGGGCTTTGTTATGGTCCTAGTATAGTTATAAAGTTAGAATTTTTACTTTAAATCAACAATGATGAAATTGTTTGTTAACACAAATGAAACCTAAAGGTCCTTCAATGCCCTCTAAAGTATCTGTAAAGTCAAAAGAAATGTATTATGAATTTAAAGATTAGTTTAAGTAAAATGATTACTAAAAAAGAAATCACCAATTGAAGGAACTTATTATTTATTTCTTAACTCTCGTACAAGTAGATTTGCTCAAGAAAATTATATTTGGGATATTGTTGTAATGAAGAATAACAATTATTTCATGAAGTTGTTTCGTTGTCTCGTCTGCAGCATTGACCAAGATTTAATTATCTTTAATATTTGGAGGCATATAGTGGTGTTTACTCTTAAAGATTTGCATATTGTGAATTTTGAGAGTCACACATATTATTAAAATAAATCATATGCCACAAAGGTACTATATCATTTGGACATGATAATAACTATATGAGATGTATTGAAGACGTTTTAGGATACAAGGACAATCATAGGTCCAAGATAAATTGGAAATCATAGATTAAAGTTTCAGTTAAATTTACACATGATCAAACTTTAAAAGTGTATACTTCTGAGATTTTTTTAACCAAATATTTGAGGTCGAGTTCCTTTATTTTGAATTAATTAAGTCTCTACAAATAAAAGACCAAGTCAAAATTGGCTTATCCCAAAAATAAAGATAAAACATAAAGCCCAGCCCACTAAGTGAGGCTATCAACTTCTATAACATGTTTCCTTACAGGTAGGGTTTACAATTTGAGCTTCCTATATTTCTCTCCATGTCACCGCAGTGAGCCTTGTGGAATCCAACCTTCCTCTTCCACTCGCTATAGGTCATCAACACCTTCCTCCTGTTCGCCATGTTTTCTTCTCCAGCTCGTAGAGGTAGGTTTTCAATTTAGTCTTTTCTATTTCCTTCATTTTCTAATTTTTATTTTCTTCTTGTATAGACATCATTCGGTGGATTAGTGGTTGCCTGAAGTGGTTTTAACAAAGGTGCCTCGCCTTGTGGTGAGATCACAACTCTCAGTAAGTCTCCAACTTTCCCCTCTTTCTCCCTCCACCTTTTTCTTCCTCTTTGATTGTCTATTTCCATCCAAGTAAAAGTGGAGTAAATTCTAAGATATAAAGAGTCGATTCTTCCTAATTAGTTAGGTCATTCCTTTTCTATATGATTGGGAAAGTTTTCAATTATTCTCGTACTTAGATTTTTAATGATTCAGTATAAAGAGCTATTGCAAACACTATGGGCAAAGCAAGAAGCAATTGAATTCATTGTTGTCGAATAATCCGTTTGGTGCTCTTGATGTTGTGAAATCCAACCTCCTAAGGTATGTTCCTGTAGGTGGAGGGATCCCAATGTATCTTTGTGAATGATCCATGCGAAATTTTATTATTTTCAAATGTGTTGGATGAAAATAGGTTCAATCCACTGAATTCTTGTTTCTAGCCCTTTCTGTATTCACCGTGCACATATATACAATTTTAGGCCATATTAATTACTAAAGAAAAATTGTCCGAAAGCTTGATATGATAGTCTTCATGTGCCATTATGTACTTTTAATATCTATTCCTCCTTCTTTGTGTATTCTTTGAGCTCCAAATGTTGTATGATTTTGGCATCCATTTATTATTCATTACTATTAGTGATATTTGAGATGCTTTAGCATAATATTTTACCAAGACAATGTTATGGAGTTACATTTGATAAATTGGAGTGCAATTTATTTATTTTTTCGATCATCTATTTCTTTGGAAGGAAGGAAAAACTACTATTTGCTTCACTTTTTTTTAAAGGTTAAGAATCATAAAGATATGAGGCAATTTCTTCTTTTGGGTTTCACAGTCTATACCATCTTTAAATGTGATGGAAATTTTCATTGTGATACTAGTGTGTCCTATCATTTCTTTTTTTGCATTGAACATTTACTACCCTCGATCTTGCAAAAGCAGAGGGACCTTACTTCCCTTGCCTAATATTCTTGATCAGGTTGGTGTCAAGATTAAAATTAAGTCCAATGTGAGCAAAGGTATCAATTAACATTGCCCCAAACTTTATGATCATTTGGTTTTGTTGGCACACTATTCTTTTATTCTGTTTTCTGTACATCTAACACCTTGTTTTTGAACTTGCGATGGTTGCTTATTTTGATTGCAAGACAATTTGTCATTTCCTAATAAGAAGAATCTTATAGATTATAACTACAGATAAAACTAGTTACTACATGTTGGACTTGTTCCTAGATTTGAAGCAAACTGTAATTTGAGATTCTCTCCTACTATCATATCCTTGCTATATTGGGGCTAATCGTCATTTTTGGTTGCGCGACCACGTACACTTATATGTGCATTTGGGAGCAACAATATTCAAGTCGATCCTAAGAAAACTGAGACGATTAAGGATTGGCCTAGACCTTTGTCCACTGTAGATATACAAAGTTTCTTGGGTTTGGCCGGTTATTATAGAAGGTTAGTGGAAGGATTTTCCTCTATCGCTTTGCCTTTGACAATAATTACTCAAAAGTAAGTAAATTCCTATGGTTGGAAGTTTGTGAGAATAGTTTCCGAGAGTTGAAAGATAGACTCACTTTGGACCCTATTTTGACACTACCGGAATGATCAAATGGTTTTGTAGTTTATTGTAATGATTTACAGGTTGGTCTTGGTTGTGTTTTAATGCAACACAGGAAAGTCATTACTTATGCATCAAGGCAATGAAAGTACACAAAATAAATTATCCGACTCATGATTTGGAGTTAGCGGCGGTGGTGTTTGCTCTAAATATTTGGAGACACTATTTATGGTGTTCATGTATATGTGTTTACCAATCACAAGAGTTTGAAGTATGTGTTCACTCAAAATGATTTGAATCTTCACCAAAGAAGGTGACTTGAATTGTTGAAGGATTACGACATGAGTGTTTTATATAATTCGAGAAAGGCGAATGTGGTGGAAGATGCTCTTAGTTAGTTATCGATGGGTAGTGTTGCTCATGTTGAGAATAATAAAAAGAAGTTAGTTCATGATGTTCATAGGTTGGCCTGATTGGGTGTTCGGTTGGTTGATTCAAATGAAGGTGGTGTAGTTGTTTGTAATAGTTCAGACTCGTCTTTGTATCAGATATGAAGTCTAAGCAAGATCTTGATCCCGTTTTGGTGAAACTGAAGAAGTTGGTTTCTAAAGAAACCATTGAGGCTTTCTGCCAAGGGGGAGATGGTGTCCTTTGATACCAAGGTCGTTTATGCGTTCCGATGTTGATGAGTTGAGGAATCAAATTTTGATGGAAGCCTATATTTCTCGGTATTCTATTCACTTGGGAGCCACCAAGATGTACCATGATTTGCGGGAGGTCTATTGGTGGAATGGGATGAAGAAATATATTGCGGAATTTGTGGCTAAATGTTCGAATTGTCAACAAGTAAAAGTTGAGCATAAAAAATTAGGTGGTTTGGCTCAAGACATTAGTATTCCTCCATGGAAGTGAGAATATTTGAATATGGACTTCATTACGGGTTTACCCCGCACTCATTTATAGTTTGATTCAGTTTGGGTTATTGTGGACCGAATGACGAAGTTGGCTCACTTTCTTCCTATTAAGACTTGATTCTCATCTAAGGATTATGCCAAGGTTTATATTAAGGAAATGGTAAGGTTGCATGGAGTGCCTTTGTACATTATCTCCGGCGTGGTACTCAGTTTACATCTCTATTTTAGAAGTCATTTCAGAAAGGTCTTGGCACTCAAGTGAAACTTAGCACAAATTTTCATCCCCAGACCAATGGGCAAGTCGAACGTGGAATTTAGATTTTGGAGGACATGTTATGAGCTTGAGTGATTGGAGTATTTGGGATGATCATTTTCCTTTGATTGAGTTCGCTTACAATAATAGCTATCATTCTAGCATTAGGATGACACCGTTTAAGGCTCTCTATGGTAGGAGGTGCATGTCTTATATTGATTGATTTGAGGTTGGTTAGGTTGCCTTGACATGGCCAGAGTTGGTGCATGAGTCTATGGAAAAGGTTCAACTTATTTAGAAAAGGTTGAAGACGACTCAAAGTTGACCAAAGTCTTATTCTGATGTTAGAAGAATAGAACTAGAGTTTGATGTTAATGATTGGGTCTATCTGAAAATTTCTCCCATGAAGGGTGTCATGAGGTTTGGAAAGAAAGAGAATCTTAGTCTCCGGTATATGAGCCCATATCATAATTTGAGGCAAATTGGCAAGGTTACTTATGAACTTGAGTTGCCAAATTATTTAGCATCAATACACCCGGTATTCTATGTCTCTTTATTGAAGAAGTGTGTTGAAGATCCGACATTTATAGTGCCTTTGAAAGGTTTGGGAGTTAAAGAGAATCTCTCTTATGAAGAGGTTCCAGTTGAGATTTTGGACCGATAAGTTCGGAAGTTGAGAGACAAAGTAGTTGCATCCGTAAAGGTTCTTTGGAGAAATCAATTAGTTGAGGGTCCTACTTGGGAGGCCGAAGCCGATATGATGTCCCAATATCCTCGTCTCTTTCCCTCCACTCCTACTCTAGCTTGAGGTATTAGATTCTCATGATTTGTTCTTTCAAATTCATGTGTTTTAGTCATTCTCATGTTTCCATATGCATGCATGTTCATGAAAAAGTTGATTTCGATTTTATGATTTAGCTTTGAGTTATTCTCCATGTTTATGTGCATTTTGATGAAAAATTGCATTCACGTTGGGTTATTAGTTTCTTTCCTACTCTATTCATGCTAGCTTGAGCCCCATTCGAGGACGAATATTTCCAAGAGGGAGATATTGGAACACCTAGGTATTTAGAAAGTTGAAAAAGAAAGTAAATGCATAAAAATGGACTGAAGCAAGTTTCTATGAGTCCAACCTATGGACTGTATAAAGTCCTACGGGCCGTAGGAAGGGAGTCGTAGATTTGCAATTGAGTTTTTGGAAAATGAAATTTCTGAAGATTCACCTACGACTTGACAGGATGAACCATAGAAGGGTTTACAAGTCGTAGGACTAACTTATAGGATTGATTCAGAGATTTGATATAGGGCCTGAGTTCCACTGAAGGTTTTGACCAGTCGTCATTTGTTTTACGGGCTGTAGGAAGGTTCCGTAGAAAGGTTCTACAATTAGTGAAAGTTTGAAGTGAAACTTGGGTTCTATGGATCGAGTCTATGGACTATAGAAAGTTTGACGGACCGTAGAAAGGTCGTGGGAAATAATTAAATATTTGGGTTTCTGAAGTTGGTTCTTCGGTTGACCAGTACGGACCATAGGTCACAACCGTAGGTCCGTCCGACATTTATTTTTAAAGGGTATTTGGGTCTTTTGCTATGTGTTTAATGTTTATCTACATCTTTTTGACCCCTAATTCTAAGCTCTATCAATACCCTTCACCCATACAAATTTCCCCAACTCTTTCATTCCCTAAAATTCCAAAATTCTCCCCAAAATCCTCTCTCTAGATCAAGGAAGAAGAAGCTAGGGTTCTTCAAGTTCAAGTTTCCTTTCTTCATCAATTCTTAGGGCTTCAATAATGGTATGTTGGGAGTTCATCAATGTTGTTCCACTCACCCATTGAGTCTCCAAAGATTCTTCAATTCTCCAATTAAATTCAGTCAAATTAGTTAGGTTTTCATTGAATTCTCATGGGTTCTATTTGTATGGATTCAATTATTTTTTTAATCATATTATGATAGTTTTGATTCAATTACATGTTTTTCAATCAATTCTATGTGAACCCATGCATTGATCATTAATTTTGACTATGAACCCTAATTTTCATGAATTTATGAAGAAGCTTAAATCTATGAGTAATGTTTTTATAAAGTTATGCACGATTTATGAAAAGAAAGACTTTATGATCTAGGTTGTTTTAAGATTAGCATCAGTGAATTGTGAAAGGGTTTTCTCACATACTTAAGGGATCATGGCTTGGTTAAAGGTTTTCTCACTTACACATGATTCAATATTTAATTAGCTACTCTATGATGTTTTAGCTTGGATTGGTAGTTGAATAATACTTTTCCAGGTATAATGATGACTTTATGAAAAGGACTATTCCGTTTGGATTTAATTTAGCACCGAGACAACTTTGAGGTGGAGGCTCAAATAGGGTAGTCTCTAGTAGCAACCTCTAATTCCTAACTACGTGCCCCCGTATGTTTGCCTTAAATTTCATAGCTAGTGTATCCTCATATATCATATGATATGATACAGAGTTCTACCTTGGCAAGTAGACTCTCCCTTCTCAATGTGGGAGTTACATCAAATTCCATGTTATAGCACGCATGGTGTATTATCGGTTAAAGTTAATATCCCACAAAATGAACTAAGTTACTTTTAAAGGTTTTATGAAGCTTTTAATCATGTTTTATGATGCATTGTCCATGTTCATGAATTACGATTCTTCTTAAACGATTTTACTATGTTTTAACTTGGTCATGCATATCATGTTTTCGATTATGTTCCCTTATGATCATGCTTCATTTTTAGTGCATTCCCCTCACACTTAGTATAATATTACATGCACTAATGCATACTTGTGCCTAAATTATTTCACTAATGTAGGGTGTGTCGATTCCTTGCCTACCGTTCGTGGCTAGTTGATAATCATAGAGATTGAAGACTTGGTGAGTCCTTATAATTCCAGAACATTGTCACTTTTATTGCTTTCTATATGTTTTAGCTTTTGTACGTTGTATGTGGTGTACGAGTTACGTCACGACCACTATTTTTGATGTAATAGATGGCTTGTCAAGACTTTGATGTACTTCCTCTTATATGTCAAACTCTTTACTTCTTATGAGATTTCTTATTTTTCTCTAATATGTTTTGTATATGTATGTCAAGTGGTTTATGTAGGTCCTCTCGGGGTCTTATACGCCATGTCACGTCTAGGATATACTTTGGGTCGTGACATCAAGATTGAGTATGAAGGAGATGAAATGATTCGAGGATGCAAGTGCTGAATTTGGCACGTGAGTTTGAGCTGCAAAGGATGAAAGAAAGTGAAATCATAAAAGAGTACTTTGACCGACTTCTTAACATAGCAAATCACATAAGATTGTTGGGTACCACTTTTAACGATTCAAGGATCGTTGAGAAAATCCTTGTAATGGTACCTAAATATTTGAGGCAACCATTACAACCTTAGAAAATACTAAGGAATAGTCAAATATTACACTAACAGAGCTCTTAAATGCCTTTCAAGAACAAGAGAAACGACGTGTTATGAGACAAGAAGAAGCTATTAATGGAGCCTTACCTACCAAGAATCAAGATGATGGATGATATAAGAAACAGACGAACAAGAAGTACCAACCAACAAATGGAGAAGGTGCAGCAAGCAACAACGAAAACAAAACATGTAGCTTCAAAGGAAACTACCCTCCTCGTAAGCATTATGGCAATATCGAACATGCCCCCTTTCAAGTGTTGGAGAAGGCCTTAAGCTAAGTACAGTAAGTGCAATCAGTTTAGGAACGAAGCAGTCATTTGTAAAAACAAAACTCAGCAGCAGGATGTAGATGGTTGAGTTGTTCATGAACAGGAGGAGAAGGATCAACTATTTGTTGCATCATGTTTTACATGCAATATTTCAAGCGAGTCGTGGCTGATTGATAGCGGATGCACAAATCACATGACTCATGACAAATAACTCTCCAAAGAATTGATGCCTACTTGAGTTTCAATGGTTAGAATAGGCCATGGTGGTCACATTCCAGCAAAAGGAATATAAACTATTGCAATTAAGACACAAACAAGTACAAAAACAATAACAAATGTTCTATATGTACCTGACTTAGACCGAAACTTGTTAAGTGTTGGTCAATTGTTAGAAAAAGGTTTCAAACTTTAGTTTAAAGATAAATATTGCTTGATTAAGGAATTCTCAGGACAAAAATTGTTTAAAATAAAAATGTGAGGAAATAGTTTCTCATTAGATCTATTTGAGGAAGAGTAGATGTTGTATTCAACAAAAACAAATGTCATTGAGTGATGACATAAGAGACTCGGGAATTATCATTATCAAGAACTTGACAAAATGCAAAAGTTGAAGATGGTGGAGAACCTACCTGATCTGGAAGCAAATTCCACTGAATGTCATGACTGCCAATTTGGTAAACATCATAGAAAGTCATTTCCAAAATCAACTAGGAGAGCCTCATAAAAGCTACAACTAGTTCATACTGATGTTGCAGGGAATCAAAGAACTTCATTACAACAAGGTAGCATCTATTACCTTCTTTTCATTGACAATTTTACAAAAATGTGTTGGGTGTTTTTCTTGGAATTCAAGTCAGAAGTTGCTGGTGTATTCTAGAAATTCAATAAATTGGTGGAAAATCAAACTGATTGTAAGATTCAAGCTTTGAGGTCTAATAATGAGAAAGAATACACCTCAACGAAATTTGATTTATTCTGTGAGGAGGTTGACATTGTGCATCAACTTACAAAACCGTACATACTAGAACAAAATGGTGTTAGTGAAAGAAGTAATAGATGGATAATGGACATGACCAAATGTATGTTGCATGAAAAGGAGTTGTGATCTTAGGCTTATTTATATGCCTAATTACTACAATTTACCTGTATTTACCTTATTTTTTGAGAGCATTACCGATTCTAATTGATATGTTTTAGATAGGAACACTAACGTACACGATTAGCTACATATAGGGTTCCTAAAAGAGGTATGCACATAACAGAAACAAAGAAAGCGAGGACGAAGAAAATACATACCTCAAGGAAGGCTGGCGCGCTGCACCAAGGCAAAAAAGTTTAGAGGCCATGTTATGGCTCACTATTGGCGCAGGGCACAAGGCCTGAATGTGCCCAGGTCCTTCCTGGCGTGATTCTGGCGTGGTGCCCCCAACCATTCCGGTGAAAATTTGGTCTTTTGAGGTTTCCAAAAGCGACTAGGAGTAGGAATTATTTTCCTAACTTCTATTAATAGGACCCTAGGATTATTTTGTAAGGTTACAACTTATTTTTCAAATCCAAGAGCAAGGGATAAACAATTTTTCTTAGGTTTCAAATTTCTACTCTTTCTTTACTCTCGAATTTCATGAAAACAATTGTATCTGAGGTTTTGATTATTATGAGTGGCTAAAAGCCTTTGTTCTGGGGTCGTACCTATGGGTAATTGTTGAACATTGATTGTTATGAATTGATTTTGATTATCGCTTAAATTACTTTTATATTCTTGTTTTAGTATTTCATGTCTGGCCACCATTGAGATAAATATATTGTCTATTCTTGAAATCGAGAGACAGAGAGGTAGATAGACCAAATAATATAAAGAACTTGGGCTTTCTTGCATATCACTTGTTTAGATTTGTGTTTAGGATTGACATCCGAAGGAATATCGAGCTTGGTTACAAAACAAGATAAAATACAAATGCTCGCCAATTGAGCCTGTCTATCCCCGCTCAATGATGTAGTTAGACAGTCAATTGGAGTAGGCGATTAGAGGTCGAGATATCATGATCATAATATCAACCCTGTAAATTAGTAATTTGATAACTGTAATTAATTTATACATGAGATGGGATATATGAAACCTTCAGCATGCTGTAGCCGTGGAATTGTCCCTTTATTGTTCAAAACACTGAAATTGAAGTTGTCGTTATTAGTTACTTTCATAGTTGAATTATTTGCAATAATAGTATAAAAACACAAGTTTTTTGAGAAAACTTTATTTAAATTGTGGAATTATTTGAATTAATATGAATTTATCATAAGTCCCTTGAGTTCGAAAATCCATTTCTAAAAGAGCCATTTATTACTTCTACAACCACATACACTTGCGTGTGCAATCGGGAGCAACAAGTTTTGGCACTGTTGCTGGGGACTTTAGAATTAGTTTATATTTAATTCTTTGAGTCTACTATTTTATTGTTCAAGTGTTAATAAGTTGATCTTAGTTGTTCTGTATTGGAGGCATTTAGAGCATAATTCTGGCTTGAGAGAGAAAGCTGGTTGAACAAATCAACGAGCCTGGAAGGTTTCTTTATCGAAGAAGAAGGCTGGCGGCTCTAAATGCACATCAGCAATTAGAACTAGGTGTCCAGGATAATCCTTGGGATAACCGTGAGGAGAAAATGAAGAATGAATAGGTAGAGGTACCCGTAGTGATGGCCGCAAGACCAGTCTATGATGTGGCAGTCCCACTCACAACCAATGTTACATCCAGTATTCAAGAACCACCACCGGGTGGGATATTTGAACTGAAACAAAACATGGTACACCTAATTCATTCGATTGGGTAATTCACTAGCCTTCCTCATGAGGATCCTCAAGTGCATTTAAGGAACTTTCTAGAAATAAGCGACACTTACATTCTGAATAGTGTATCATCTGATTATATAAGGTTGACTTTTTTTCTGTTCTCACTATTAGGAGAAGCAAGGTAGTGGTTGGCATCCGAGCTAGAAAATTTCATCACTACATGGACTATTTAGCAAAGAGATTCCTAAGTCGATTCTTCCCATCGAAAAAAAACTGCAAAGCTATAGGAGTGAGATCTTGAGTTTCAAGCAGAGAAGCGGAGAGAACATGTACCAAGCATGGAATCAATTTAATCAAATGTTGATTGCTTTTCCATATCATTACTAGGAAAATGATGTATTATCCCACACCTTTATTGAAGTTCTTGATTATAATGCAAAGGTACTTCCAAATACTATAGCAGGTGGGAAAGCCCTAGAGAAGACCTACGATGAATTGGTTGAACTCCTAGAAAAACTCTTGGAGGGAAACCCAAATTGGAATAAAGATATGCAAAGAAATACAATGCATATGGCTGCAAGAGTGTTTGAAATGGATCCAGTAACTGCACTGACTTGAAAATTGGCTACTTGGCAAAATCAAATTATTAGGCAGATCAATAAACTGATACTAGGGCAACAACAAACACAAGTAAATGCAGTGCAACAACCTCAAGGATGGTGTGAAGTTTGCGGTCGTGGAGAGCGTGTGAGTGAATGTAATGAATAAAATCCAGATTCTGTGAATTATGTCGGGAATGCACAAAGAGGTAGAGGAATGAAAAATTATGGCAATACATATAACCCAAGTTTGAGGAATCACCCAAATTTTCATGGGGTGGAAATCAAAATCAGGCCTATGGGCAAAACCAATACTGACCACAAAGAAATGTGTAGTAGTATCAAAACCACGATCAAGGTAATAATTAAGGTGCCCAACAAGGGGGCATGACTACTGAAGATATTTTCAAGCACCTGGTGATAGAGATAGGTAAAAATAGTGCAGATATTAGTAAAAACAATGCAAAGGTAGATAAGTTCGGAGCGGATTTAAGAAACACCTAGATGTCAACCCAAAATTTGGAAAGGCAAGTTGCACAATTGGCTAACGCTATCAACTTGCATCCACAAAGAGGTATTCCGGGTGACGCTGATCCTAACCCAAAACAAGTGAATGTTGTGGGTACAAGAAGTGGGTTACTATTAGAAGAACTAGCTCTAAAGAAGAGAAATACTGAATAGGAAAGTGGAGAAAAGAAACAAGAAGAAGTTGGTCAAAATTTGAATATTGAGAGGGTTGTTCCTCAAGTACAACCTCCTCCCTTTCCACCAAAGTTCCAAAAGCAGAATAAAGATGATTGCTTTGGTAATTTTCTCTCTCTCCTTATACAAGTTCACATTAATCTACCTTTGATTGACATTTTGTAGGAAATTCCTAAATAAGCCAAATATGTGAAGAAGATAGTCGCTAACAAGAGAAGATTGACTAAGTATGAAATAGTGGAACTTACTAAAGAGGGCAGTTCAAGAATTAAGACTAGACTACCCAAAAAGTTGAAAGATCCGGGTAGCTTCACAGTACAAATTACAAATAGGCAAAGTTTCCATGCCCGAGGGTTGTGTGATATGGGTGATAGTATAAAGTATCAATCCAACTTCCTTAGATAAGAAACTTGGGTTGGGTAGTCCAAAATGAACCACTATCAACTTACAGCAGGTAGACAAATCTATTGCTAGGCCGGAAGGGGTAGTGGAAGATGTGTTGGTACAAGTAGGGTCGCTGATTTTTCATGTGGACTTTGTGGTCCTAAATTTTGAGCCTAATCATGAAGTTCCCTTTATCTTGGGACGACCTTTATTAGCCACAAGACGAGCATTGATTGATGTAGTGGCTGGGCAGTTGACCATGAGAGCTCATAATTAGGTAGAAGTTTTTGATGTATATTGTGCTTTGAAATTGCATGTTGTCTATGAGAAGCTATTTGCTATCACTGTTGTGGATCTAGTCATTGAATCACATTATATTTCTTCTAGAGATCCATTAGAAAGAGTATTGTTAGGCCATGACATGCTTGGGGATGCAGAAGCTCAAGAGCTAGCCACTTGTCTTGATGTGGCACTTGTGGGAACCTAGAGAAGCGAAGCGAAACCTTCAGATCATCTTTTTGGACCTCCACCGAGACATCGATTACAGAAGAACCTAAGTTAGAGCTTAAATCTCTTCCAACACACCTAAGGTATACATATCTGGGTGACAATGAAACTTTACCGCTGATACTTTCTACAGAATTGTCTGAAGCACATGTTGATGCGGTATTAAAGATTTTAAAATGAAGGAAGAAATCTATTGCACAGAAGATGTCTGATATTCATGAGATTAGTCCGGAATTATGTATGCACAAAATCTAATATGGAGAAATACCACAATCCAAATGCACAACATCAACGTCGGCTAAATCAATTGATGAAAAAAGTGGTAAGAAAAGAAGTGATCAAGTGGTTAGATTCCAAAATTGTGTACCCTATCTCCGATATTAAATGGGTAAGTCATGTGCACTGTATACCTAAGAAAAGTGGTATCCCAGTGGTGAAGAATGAGTTTATTCCCATAGTAACTATTACCGGATGGAGGATTTGTATGGATTACCAGAAATTGAATGATGCCACACGAAATGATCACTATCCTTCCCCTTTCATTGATCAAATGCTGGACCGTTTAGCAGGACAGGGGTACTATTGCTTTTTAGATGGGTATTCCGGTAATAATTAGATTGCGATTACACCCGAGGATAAATAAAAAACCACTTTCACTTGTCATTATAGCGTGTATGCTTTCAAGCGAATGCCATTTGTACTTTGCAATGCCCCAAACACTTTCTATAGATATATGATGGCTATTTTCATGATATGGTGGAGGACTTTGTAGAGGTATTTATGGATGATTTCTCTGTCTTTGGGAACTCTTTTGAGGTATGTCTTCGAAACCTTGATAAAGTACTCGCTCATTGTGAAGATACAAACTTAGTACTCAAATGGGAAAAATGTCACTTCTTGGTTCAGGAAGGCATAGTTTTGGGTCACAAGGTGTCGAAGAGTGTATTAGAGGTTGATAAAGCCAAAGTTGAAGTAATAGAGAAATTGCCACCTCCGATTTATGTCAAGAAGTAAGAAGTTTTCTAGGGCATGCGGTTTTTACCAGAGATTCATCAAGGACTTTTCATAGATTGCCAGACCTATGTGCAGTCTCTTGGAGAAATAGGTGAAATTTGAATTTGATGAAAATTGTGTGGAAGCGTTTGAGGTGCTGAAGCAAAACTTGATTGAAGCTCTAATATTGATTGCTCATAATTAAGAGTTACCATTTGAACTCACGTGTGATGCAAGTGATGTAGACGTGGGTTCAGTGTTAGGATAAAGAAGAGGTAAAGTGTTGCATTCGATTTATTATGCCTAGGTAGACCCTTGATTCTGCTCAAGCTAATTACACAGTGTCTGAGATAGAGATGTTTGCTCTAATGTTTGTCTTCGATAAGTTTAGATCGAATTTGGTAGGTACCAAAGTGATTGTTTATACTGGCCATGGAGTTATTAGGTACCTATTCAACAAGAAGGATACTAAGCCAAGGCTAATTCAATGGATATTGTTTCTTCAAGAACTTGACCTTGAAATCAAAGACTGGAAAGGTAGAGATAATCAAATAGTTGATCATCTTTTGAGGTTAGAAGACTTCTCTCATGTGCCTTAAGAAGAAAAAATATTTGAAGAGTTTCCTGATGAGCAGTTGATGGAAATAGATATCTCACAAGCGTCATGGTACATTGATACAATAAACCTATTGGTAAGCGGAGTGTTCCCACCAGGTGCAACTACCCAAAAAAGAAAGAATCTGAAGCATGATGCTAAGTTCTACATCTAGGATGAACCATTCTTGTTCAAACAAGGAGTGGACCAAGTTGCGGAAAGATGCATTTCAAAAAAGGAGGTCAAGTAAGTGCTCAAAAGTTGTCACGCAAGTCCTTATGGAGGGCATCATGGAGGAGAGCAAACAACTCACAAGGTATTGCAATCTAGCTTCTTTTGGCCCTCTTTGTTCAATGATTCTATAGCTTATTTGAAAGAATGTTGTAATACCTCGCTATTTGAAAGAACTAGAAAGAACTAGAATTTGGAAGAAACCGTTTTTTGAAATAATCAAATTTGGAAAGTTTGACAAATTAAGCGAAGGATGAGTTTTTGGTCAACTTCAAACGACCATAACTCCTATCTCAGGATGAGTTAGGTGTTATACAAGAAACCGTAGTAAATATCTTTGAATTATATTTCCAACGCCGCCGAGTTTGCACGATTTCGAGTTCGTATGAGGGAGATATGCCCATTTGAAGTTGGGCTGTCTAGATAAGGAAAGTCAAAATTGGATTTTAGGAGGGTACTTTGGTCTTTTCACTACTCTATTATTTAATTTCGGTTTTGGTAATTAAGATGGGCTATAAAATGATTTGGTTCAGTTTACGCTTTATCAAAAAGAGTTAGAGTTTTGAGAGAAGAGAAAAGAAGAGGAGAAAGGAGGAGAAAAAGCAAGGATTCGTCGCATTCTTGAAGTTGAGTTCGTCGATTTCGCCAAGGGTTGATCCCTACGAGGTATGTGAGATCACATAGCGTTGAGTTAGTTCACCCACACGCCAATCATGATTCAATTTAGCGTAATTGTGTTCTTGAAAGAAAAGATTATGAGTTCTTGATGAAAATTGTTTAAGTTCTTGTGGGTTCTTGTTGTTGAGGTTGTTGATAGTTTCTTGAATTTGATTCATGAAATTAGGTGTTGTTTTGAGTAGATTCTTACATATTTTGGTTATGTATTCGAATCTAAGTGTTTAGGAAAAGAACCAATTGAATATAGAGGGTTTAGACTTGAAAAATGAGCAAGAAAACTCGTCAAAAACTTGGGGAGGGGGCTGGGGCACCGCGCCACTCAGAGCACCCCAAAGAAACCTCTGAAGTTTGGGCTCTGGGGTGCCGTGCCAGCAACTGCGCCCTAATCCAGCTTCTGAAGTTTTGCCTCTGGCGCTCGGCGCCACTCAGAGCACCAAGGACGCCAGGTCTTCCACCTTTTCCCACTTCTTTCCATTTGGGTTCCGTAGCAACGTACGTAAGTTTTCTAGTTGATTTCTACACTATAAGGTACGTCTAAACATCATGAAATCATCCATAAACATGAGATCATGAGCCTTGAATCCATAATTCAATTCAAGGAAAATTAAGAGTCAAGTCAAGAGAAGTTCATAGGGTCTTCCAAAAGTCTTTTTTTTCAAATGTTTTAACTTTGTTTTAAGGCTTGAGTTTTGAGTTGAGTAAAGAGTAAGAGTTAAGTTCATTTCTTCAAAATATTATACGGGAATTAAGTATTCCCAAGAGTTAAAATGTTTTAACATTTAAACAAGAAAGGAAACACCGATTTCCAAGAGAGCCTTTTAGCTAGTTTTTGAGTAATTATCTCAAACCACAGAAAGAGTTTTGTTTTAAAACATATGAGCTGCGTATATTTTGGGAGTAGTATTGAGCACCGATATGGGGACGAGTTCATAATAACTCAAGTCTCCATAAACCATGTAGCCATCATGAGTAGAAAGGGTCATACTTTTTAGATGATTAATACTTTTTAGCATAGACTAGTGGATCCACTTAGTTGAGGCGTTCTATATCACGGCAAGTTATAAGACAGTTCTGGTAGCATGGGCGAGACACTGTATCATCACATTAGCTCATCGTGATGGTTTTCGGTTATAGAAACTCCCACAAAATTATATTACTTTATTATATGAGTAAATTGAGTTGCTATTACTGTTTAAATGCTTTATATAAACTGTACCTTTACTGTTGTTTTATTTTTCATTTGAGTTGAGTATCCATGAGTTGAGTAAAGCTAAGGTAAGTGTTCTTTTCAGATTCATTTCAAGCTTATGTCATGTTTAGTTTTCCCCTCGCATGCTTGTACATTCAATGTACTGATGCCATTTGGCCTGCATCTTCTCATGATGTAGATACATGTAATTAGGATCAGCATCCAACGCCTCGTTGATCCAGTTGAGCATCTCAGAGTCAGTTGGTGAGCCTCCTTGCTTTTCAGAGGATCCTCTTTTATTGCTTTTATAGTAAGTTGTTAGGATGATCGGGGGTCTTGTCCCGACATCCCTCATTCTTTTAGAGGCTTCACAGATGAATAGTTATAGTTCTTTAGTCTTTCCATTTTCATTATATTATGTTAAGACTTGAGTGCCATTTTGGCTAAGTTTAATATTTCTTTAAGTTGTTGCATGAGTTATCCTTTGAGACTGCTTCTTGTCAATTCAGTCTTCCGCTAAGAGTTAAGCCAGGCCAAGTGTCACCCCCCGAAGTTACCCCCAGGACGCGGACACGAGTGACCCCAAGCTAATCCTGCTGGCATAACATAAGCATACTAAAAGATTATTGAATCAATAAACACTGTGCGGAAGCTAATCATAAGATAAATCTGAAATGATGGGGAAATCCCATACTACATCTGAATATATAAATGCGGAGAGTTTAACAATGACTGACAAGTCAAACTCAAATACTAAAGCTGATTCTAACTATGTCTGAAATAAAGCCTCTAACTGACTAGAAATGCTGGGACATGCCCCAGCTAAATCTAGCAAAAACTGAAACTAAGACTAAAAGCAAAGGAACCATGTCTATCGTCCTCGGAGAATGAGGACACACCACTAATACTGCTGAGCTGAAGATCGAGAACTGATCTATGCGTGATCTGGAAGCTGAGAAACTGGACCTACATCATGAGAAGATGTAGCGCATAGTATGCGTCAGTACTTGAAAGGTACTGAGCATGAAGGATAGAATAAAGCTGAACAATAATCATAACTGAACAAAGCAATAAGAGCAATTTTATAATCTGAACTGAATGTAAATACTGAGATATACTGAGTACTGAGCTAACTGAATGCAATGACCAAGTACATGATATGCTGAGTATGAATACAGAACTATAATCGATAACCTAGTCAATGCACTAGAATCTGACTGTACTGTGGGAACTACTAATAACCGACATAAAACCAGATGAGCTAAATGTGGAGTCCGATGTATATGCCTCATCGAGATGACCCAACATACCCTGCCAGAGGTATAAAGGAATGACTGGCATGATCACTAAAATGATGCCCACAGAGGGGACTTACAACCTACGGGGCACGTAGTTCTGGGACTATGAGGATACGCTGGAACCCTAGTCCACTCGGTATTAAGCTACTCCCAATTGATTATGAAATTAACACATTATGACTGAATTCTGTAAAACATGGATAGCTCGATGTTCTCACATGCAAACTCTGAGAATGCAACAATTATATCTGATAATATGACATTCGTAAATTGAAGCATGTATATATAACTGAAATAGTTGGCCTAGCATGTGTAATTCATGAACTAAAGGAACTACATAGCTAGGGTTATGAATTTCATGCAAGAAACTAAGCAACAACATGATAATCTGATTTGGATCATTCTAACAGCTAAAACCCAATAATTTCTAACATTCAAGAAACCCTAGGTCTAGATAATATCAAGGGAATCAAGATTCTGACTGAATTCTTGGGACCTAATGGGCGAAAGAAACCCACTTGTGAAATCCCACATACCTAGTGATGAATTGCACGGAGAAATCTTTCGATTTCGGGGCTGGAACTAAAGAAAACTCACTGCGTTCTTGGAAAAAGGTTTGGTCGACTTTTTCTCCCATTTTTTGCTCTGAGTTTGCTAAATTTTGGAGAATGAATTGACTAGGGTAAGTTCTAATTAAGTTACTAGGCTTAAACTGACCAAAACTACGTAGTTTAGGGGGTTAAACGACGTAGTTTAGGGGTCCAACGCATAGGGAAAAGACCAAAAGACCCCTGACTTAACTGCTGTCGGGGTCAACCGACGGACTGACCGACGGACCGTGGATGGACCGACGGTTCGTTCTGCTCAACCGTCATTCGTTATTGGGAGTTGAATAATAAGGGTCTAACCTATGGCCCTGGACCACAGACCGTGGTCTGACCTACGGTCTGTAGGTCCTGGCGTAGGTCTGGACTTAGAATAATTTTTCTGGGCTTTTCTAGGAAGGGCTCCAGGTGGTGAACCACGGACCACCAGGATGGACCGTGGGTTACCCTATGGTCCGTAGGTGGTTCCCGTCGGTGCCACATGTAGCTTTTGAAATCTGAAATTTGGTCTGTCTAGGATACGGGGTGTTACATTATCTCCCCCTTGGGAACATTCATCCTCGAATGAAGACTAAACTAGCTGAATATGGAGGGAATGAGCTGGAAACCCTACCACTAATTTCTGAAAACTGATTTCTGACTGAACTGAGTTCCAAGGACATGCAAATACGCTGAAAATGCAAGTACAAACTGAAGGAACATGATACTAAGACTGAATATGCGCATGAATGACTGAAAAACTGAAGAGGAACTATTACCTCAAGCTGGAATGGAATCAGATGGAAAGAGATGAGGATACTTGGCCTTCATGGCTGCTTCTGCTTCTCAAGTAGCTCCCTCTACGGATGACTCCTCCACAAAACCTTAAGTGAAGCGACTTCTTTGTTACTCAACCTTCTAACCTGACGATCAAGAATCTCAACTGGCACATCCTCATAAGTGAGACTATCTTTCACAGCCACACTCTCTAAAGGTACTATGGATGCTAGATCACCCACACATTTCTTCAACAACGAAACGTGAAAGACCGGATGCACTGCTGCTAGTTCTGCTGGCAACTCTAACTCGTAAGCCACTTTACCAACC
>JAJONR010003633.1:0-55049 GCA_029582245.1 Solanum etuberosum | reverse complement strand
TATACATATTATATGAGATTAATATACTGATAAATAAAGATCAAAATTTTATTTTCTAATATAAATATTATTCACTTTCTATTTTCTTTTCAAAAAAGATATTGTAAGCATGGATTTCAAAGTACCCAATTAATTATTTTTTAATAGTTAATTGACCTTTAATATTATTGATTCATTATATAATATATGATTAATTGATGTAATTTGACATTCATGAGTGATTTATACATCAATATTTTTTGAATATATGTGTTTATAAGTATCAAAATTGATGACATTATAGTAAGTTTTTAAAAACTATTCTTCATAGCATAAAAAAATAAAAAAATAATTATGATAAAAGATTCTTAAGCATTAAAATTTCTTCTTAATAAATTAATATATACTTTTTAGAAAATAATAAGATCATTTCAGTTAAATGAGTTTGATGAATTAAATAAGTATATTCTTAAAAGAAAAGGCTTCAATGACATGACATGCCAACTAGGAGAGAGTGAAACTTTTAAAGTGTTAAGTATATTTGGAGGAAAATAATGATAGTTGAGTGATATTTTGATTCTAAATGAAACATAAATGATATTTCAAGGCAATTCTCTAAACTTTGGTGACCATTTAGGATATTAAATCTTAAATTTGATGACAAAAACTTTCATGACAAGCTTTTAGAGCATTTATTTATCTTAATTTCTAAGATATTGAATTTCAAATCCTAATCTTCCTTCACAAGATAGTTATTATGGTCTGTTTCAAAATATGTGGTATTTAAAATATAATCATATTTTTAAAAAAATTATATATTCATGAAAAGTAAAAGTTGTGTTACTCCCTCTATTTTATTTTATTTATCCCTTATATTAAAAATATATATTTTATTTACTTATCTTTTGAATTAAATATGAAAGAGCTTTAATTAGATGTCTCGAAAAAATAAAAAAGTATTTTTAATTAGAGACATCGATATTCTATATCACAAGGCAAATAAAATAAGATAAATTACGCAAACTGGTCATTGGGATTTGGGACTTCTACTTTCAATTTTTTTAAAAATTAATGAAATTGGCTAAATACTTTCTTCTTCTTCTTCCTCCTTCGCTAATAATGGCTTCCTTTGTCATTTTCTTTTCTTCTTCGTCAAAATTGGCAAATCTAAAAGGTGAATTGTTTTGAGGAAATTATATCAAAATATTCAAAACATTGAAAGGATTTCATATCTGAAATTTGGAACGGTTTAGAGGTGGTTTTAAGCAAATTATCTTCTTCGTCTTCATGAGTCTTATTTGTCTTTTTTTAAAAATAAAAAAATAAAAAAATACCAAAAACGTGAATAGTTTAGAACGGATTATACATTAAAAGACTCGAAACATCGAGAGAATTTCATATCTAAATTTTGGGATTGTTTAGAGGTGATTTCAAGTTGATCGAAGTTGAATATTCAGTGTATCACTAGTCTCAATTATTTTTGACGATTGTACTTGATATTTCGAAACCAATTAAGTTTCCTACTTGTGTGATATTAGATTCACATTCAGGGAGTCCGAATATGTAAAATTCAACAATTTGAGGATCATAAATTTGAGATGATACAACTTAAGTACAAAAACAAATTTTGCTATGTGGTAAGCACATAAGTACATAAATAAAATTTACCTAAAAAAGAACTTTGTCAAAATAGAATGGAATTTGTAAAATTCGAATGTGTTCAAATTTTACGATGCTATCAACTTGCATAATCTATATTTTCTCCTACTAATTGGTGACATTGTTCAAAATTCAAATAATATATATTCTTGGATAAATTATTTTTTAAATCATGGTTTTTGACCTAATCATCTTACGTACTATAAGGTCGTTTCTTTCCTCTGAAAAAAACAACAAAAGTGATATATTTATTATCAAGAAATTTAAATAATATAATAGTATTAGTTGGTATGAATATATTTTTTTTATCATAAAATCATTTTCATATGTTATAACAGATACACATCAAATTTTGCATTACTCAAAGTCTCAAACATTTAGGTGTCGACATTCCCTTGCCCTCCTCACTGCCTTGGCAGCCCCTCATCATATTCTTGCGTGTCATCATTTCAAATAAAAACTTATTCATATTTGACATTTATATTAAATTTATTATAATCAAACGAGTAATTAAAAATAAAAAATATATGCTAATTAATTATAATTACTTATTTGATGTTGAATATTAAGGTGTTAAATAATTATTTTTTCCCTTGTCCCATATTTCCCACAAGCTACGTAACGTAAGTTTAATAAGTTAATCTATCACTTTGAATTTAAGTAAAGTACACTTGACACTCCCAAAATTCCTTTTGCTCATTTTGTTTGGCTCAACTTTACAGCCTAATTTCTATTTTTTTTTCCTCGATACATAAAATTTAAAACTCTTTCAATATTATATTTATTATTATTGAAATTGACTTTGCATGTTCAAACTATCAAAACTCTTAAAAAGCCAAAGTGCAGTACACTTAACTAGCTTTAATCATAGAGTTTAAATCAATATTAAAGAATTATACATAAATATCTGTTTGATTATAGATTTTAGTTCAAAATTTTAAAAGATTTCTTCAATTTTTAAATTCTAAAAATTGATACTAGTTCAAATCAATTAAAATGAAGTACACTTGACTAGCTTTGATCATCGAGTATGAATCAATTTTTAAAAATTTATTTGACAATGGATTTTGGATCTGTTTAACTAGATTAGTTAAGTTTTTAGATTTCTTAGGATTCATTTATGAATTATTATTTTTTCGACTAAAAACTATATTTAAATACAATTTCTACTTTAAAATCTCAAATTTTCAAAATTTATGACGGTAAGTTTTTTTTTTTTTTTCTCACTTCATTTCTAAGTTTACAAAGTGAAAAAAAGGTGGGCAGCTCACAAGTCTCTTCTTCACAATAATATCAGCCGTCTCTGTGTTGTTTTTGCAAGTCTTCTCTATTTCTTGCTGAGATCTGAAGACAAATCCCTAAAACTAAAAAGCAAAAATGGCGGAAGAGAAGGATCCCACTTCTATACCACTAAGTCAAGCTTCTGAAGATCCCGAAGACCCCAGCAAATCAACTCCTGCTTCACCCAATTCTTCTACCCGCAAGGTCTGTTTTTCTTTCTAAAAGCTGTCTGATTTATTTTGTTTTTTGAAGTTTTAGAGGAAATTTACTCATACCCTTGAATCTAACGGAGATTATGAAGAAAAGGGGAGATGGGTTTTTGTGTTTGGTATAGGAAGTGTGTTTTCTTGATTTTGAAAATATGGGAAATGGAGAAGGGATTGCAAAGAATGGTGAAAATGGGGAAATGGGTAGTTGTGTTTGCCGCAGGACATGGACAAACTTGTTGAAAAGTATTGAATTTTTGGATATTTTATTTTTTGGGTTCAAAGGGTAGTATATATATTTACAATTTATGAATTACCAATTCGGATAACTGCATTTCTCGTTTGGCCATAGTTTTTGAAGTTTGAAGCTTGAAAAATTGAGTTGTTGAATGTGTTTGGACTTGCATTTTACTTGGGAAAAAAATGGATTTTTGTGAGTGGAAGTGAAATTTCTCAATTTCTACCAACTTGAATATATTTGAAAGATAAGAATTTCATGGCCAAATAGATATTTGGAGATAAATTTTCAAAATCTGATCCAAAATCTATGCTAAGTGTGGAGAATACTGGTTTTGAAGTAGACACAATTGATTCTTAAAATGGGGTTTTGATATTTTGTCATCTTATATACCTGCTCATGTAAAATGTGGTTTTTATTTATTTCACTTGGGTTGGGAGTTAGCAAATAATTAGAGTCAATTTATGCACAAAAAAAGGTACATTTTAATAATCTGAATGTGGAAATGTAGGAAAATGGGTTAATTTTGATACGATCAAAGTCATAGATTTTGTGCATCCTTATAAGAAAAAAAGTCATAGATTTTGTGCATCCTTATAAAAAAAAAAGGTCATAGATTTTGTGCATCTTATCTACTTATGGGATGTAGTTGGTAATTTGGGTTGGGGTCAAACTTATTGATTTAGCATCAGCCTATGCTAACATACATTCTTGCGTTTTGGTTTTCAAATCGATGTGATAGAAAGATATTATTGTTAGAAACTATGTTGCTCGAACTTTTCAAATCCTTCAAAGTTCAGTGCATTTTTTGAGGATCCGACACGGTTGCGCAACATTTTTGGATCTAAGCAACATAAGCTACCTAAATCTGTTTGGTTTTATATTGGAAGAAAGTTATATGAACAAGTTTATCTGGAGATGAAGAGATTTAAAGACCTTTCAACAAAACTTGAATCCGGAAAAGAAGTTCAAACTGGTAAAGAAGTGGTCCAAGTCAGAATAAATGATTTAAGAAAATCCAGGTTCTTTGGGGAGTAAAGCAGTATATTCACTTGTCCTTTTCCTACCCAATGTACCAATATATATTCTACATATGCTTATCCGGAAAAGAATCTTCAAACTGGAAAACAAGTTGACACATGAGAACAAATAATTTAGAAAATCCAGGTTCTCTATGGGGGAACTGTTTGATAGACACTTGAGCTGTATATTCAATCTCTAATCCTTTTAATGCCAATTGTATTCCAATATATTTTCAGTCTGGAATTTACTCTGCTTTTTTGTGCATGTATAGTGAAACTCCTATGAGAAAAGGACATATTTAAGCATTTCTCTCTATACGTATTCCTGTAGGCAGTTTACTTGTATATATCTTAGTAGTTTTTCATACCCCTTTTTCAGGCTTGCTGTTATTTTCTTCAAAGCTGGGTATCTAAGAAGTTTATGACTGGATGGTAATTGCTTATCTCTGTGTTGCTTTACCAATTTTAATAGGTTTTGGCTATCTTTCAATCCTTAACAACTCCAAAATTTGAAATTGCAGTGTGGTTCTCTTCCCTGTGGCGGTTACATTCTTTGTGACATGGTGGTTTATTCAGTTTGTTGATGGTTTCTTCAGTCCACTATATGAACAACTTGGCATTGACATATTTGGTAAGTCCAATTTTCCAAAATTTTGATAGCTGCAGTTAGTTTTCTGTATTGGCTTATCCTGCTCAACTTAGTAGTTCAATACCCTGCTTATTTAAGGCTCACCTCATATTTTCATTTTCAGATATTTCATTATTCTGCATCACTGCAACTTCACCAGATAATATTGCAAATTGTTCTTTGAAATTGAACACATCAGCTGCATATATCTCTTTGTGAACATGTAAAAAGTTACTATCTACTTTTGTTGAGGAGAAAAGTAATGAAATGAATTATAAACTTTCCTTTACTTACTGTAGTGAAGAGTCGGAGCAATGTGAGAAAGAATAAGTTTTGGTGATTATATTTTCTTGTCTTGTTCTTCATGATGGAAGTAAAGTTTTGTTTCTGGTATCTGAGGATTTCAGTCAGGGGCTTCAAAAGGGATGTTGCTTTCAGCATACAACCAACTATGTCCAGCTATATAAGTCTAAGATGCTCGTGGTTGACCTGGCATAACTAGAAATAACTAGAAAAATAGCCGTTGATTGTGCTTGCTTTCTTTTCCCCCTCAATACATAACATTGTGTTTAGGGTTTAGCCTTCTCTGACTAACTCGTATGAATTGCTTTGCTCTTAGAACTGTGATGTTGATATCAGTGTAGATTTAAAAATACACTTCTCTTTTCCTGAGTTGTAAATGCCTCACTTGTGAGAAAGCCATTGATGTCTATTCTATGTGATCAAATATCTAATATTTCATTAGGTGTAGAACTTAAGCTGGTTTTTGACAGTCCATTATGTTTTGTGTTATCTTTCTATGCTTCATGCATGATTGATAAATCTCATGTTTTCATGGCATGGCTTATGTGTCCACCTTCCTCCCTGTATTAAAAGTTGTTACGTCCATTATATATTCCCCGTATCTCCTGACCTTTGGGACATTTGTTGTTGGTGCAGGACTAGGATTCGTCACATCTCTTGTTTTTGTATTCTTTGTTGGAGTTTTTGTTTCATCTTGGCTGGGTGCTACTGTATTTTGGATTGGGGAATGGATTATTAAGCGAATGCCATTTGTCAGACACTTATATTCGGCTTCAAAGCAGATCAGTTCTGCAGTGTCTCCAGGTAAAGTTACAGATTTTTCTTCTTCTGAAGAGCAGAATGATGAAATGAAACTTACCTTCCGTTTGTTAAGGGGAAATGCAAGGCAAGGAGTGGTGCATTTATCATCTAATTCACTTCTGGATCCATTTCTTGCTACTATCATCCTGAGATGGAAATGGGAAAGGAGAAGAAAAAAGGAGAGTGTGTGTCGGATGGGGGGTGAATGGGGTTATTTCATAATAGTTTAGAATATGTTACTATCACCTTTTCCTTTCCATCAAGAAAAGGGTGGATGGCAAAAGAAAGAAAAAGGAAGGATAATCTCTAGCGGTGGAGTGTAACGAATTTCAGAGCTGTGAAGTAAACATGTGAAATCTGAAATAAACTTTCATCTGATGTCCTGGACTTTCATTTAAATAATAAAGGGTGTCAAAAAGCATGGGGATCAGGACCATAAGACAGACAATATATCAAAATTGTGCCTCGAAGATTAAGAAATAAGTACTTTATTTTGAGAGTTGAGGTTGCTACCTGGAGTATTCTGATTTTGCTGTATTCTCTTATTACTTTTTGTTCTTGATACTTACTTTTCATTCGTATAATAATCTACAGATCAGAACACCACTGCTTTTAAGGAAGTGGCAATCATTCGTCATCCCCGTGTTGGTGAATATGCTTTTGGTTTTATAACATCATCAGTTACCCTTCAGGTTTTATAACGTCATCCCCATGTTGGTGAAAAAAACCATCTTCTTTATTACTTTCAGAAATGCATATTTTCTTTTGCTGCTATACAATGCTGAATGTTCTTTTGATGTGCATAAGTTCTTTCTTGAACTACTGACATTTTTCAAAGATAAGCTCCTCATATTCTCTCTCGGGTGACTTGATAGAGATGAATGATGAGAAGCAGAAAGAACAACTATAATAGAACACGGAAAAGAGCATTTAATAATATTGTTGGCTGATATATGTACATTGACACATCATTTCTGGATGGCAGACAGATGAAGGGGATGAAGAATTGTATAGTGTTTTTGTCCCTACAAACCATTTATACATTGGTGATGTACTCCTGGTTAACGCCAATGATGTCATAAAACCAAACATGTCCATCCGTGAAGGCATTGGTACGTCACGTCTCTGGTTTTTTGGCAACTCGTCTTTAAAATGTTACTCCTTGTTTAGTACTAGTAGCTTGGTTGACTGGTTGAAGCATGCATCTTACTTGATGATGTCTTTAGTTTACTGAGTTATCCAACTTCTAAAATTAACCAACATAAGCTTATCCATGGTAAGATTTATCTCCAAATGAATTTCGGGTATGTTTTCAAGTGTTCCTAACAGTGAAGCCAAAAAAATGCAGAGATCATTGTTTCCGGAGGAATGACGATGCCTCAAAGGATCTCTCATGTGGCAAGAGTTGCGCGACAAAGTGAAAGAATTCCACTGAACAGAATCAAGTAAAATTAGTGATGAACATGACAATGTAGGACTGTTTGTAATTAGTCAAGTGCTCTTCGATATGTTGTATAATGTCTTTGTTCTCAAACATGGAACCAAAACCTATAAATATGAAAGACTAAGCTATCAATTGTTACATGCTTCATCGAGTAGCTGAATATGAAGATGAGGAACAAGAAGAAGATTTGGGCTATATTTTTGTCGACTTGAATTAACTATAAACTTTGCTACTGATTATCTTCTGAAATTCTCAATAAATAAAAATAACCACTTTTAGTCTTTCTATATGAAAAATTACTTTAATTTGTTAATCATCAGTTCAAATCATTTGTTCATTTGGCCTAATGCTGGTTAATTTAGTTGAGCTTAAACAAATGAAATTGGAATCGTCTATGTAGGATTGTTATGACTTGGAAAGGGTCATGAATTATTCGACTATGGCCAAACACATACAGAACCCCTTTAGCTCGTCTAAAAATTTCATTTCGACACTTCAGATCAGTTTTGTTCTATTTTAACCCTCCAACTCAGATAGATTACTAATACAAATTAATATAAAGGCATAATATATGTCCTTTAACTTGGGTCTCAGCTGAGATCTATGCACTCTAACTTTGAGTGCGTATAAATAGACACTTAAATTTATATAAAATTAAACAAGTATACACACGTCCTACGTGGCATAATACACGTAGGCCACCATGTAGGACGCCACATTAGACGAATGTGTCTATTTGTTCAATTTTATACAAGTTTAAGTGTCCATTTATGCACACCCAATGTTGGAGGGCATACATGCCAACTGAAACCAAGTTAAAAGGGCACATAATTATGTATTATGCCAAAAGAAAATAAATGGATAAGTAAAGTAGATGAAGGAAAAAATGGGTTTGAAGAGAAAATAAATAGAGGAGAAGGTTATTAACGATAAAAATATCGAATATTAACACTAAAAAGGACCCCTCACGCGTTGTTAAAAAGTGAATAATTTCATTAATCTATGCAGTCAGTATTTTGTTTTTAAATGATAAATTGAAAATGGAATTGGAGAGTTAAAATGAAACAAGATTTAGTTGAAGTGCCAAAATAAAATTTAGGGACAAGTTAAAGGGGCTACGTATGTGTTTGACCTTCTACTTCTATAAGACATGGAATCATGACTTTGTTAGAAATTGAATCTTGATAAAGAGAGAATGCAACGGAATTTTTTTTTTTTTAAAAAAAAGAAGGTAAAAAATATGAACCAGTGTTGAGCATGATGCATGGTTTAAAATCTATAACTAGGCAATAAATTATTATTCTTCAGGATTTACTTAATTGTATCAAACTTTCTGTTTTATTTTCTTAAAATTAATAAAGTGAAATATATGAATATGTTAAGTCGATTAGTATCTTTGAAAGATGGAGAAAATAAGACAAAAATTGTCATGTAGAACTAAACATAAGAAAATCAAATATATCATAAGAAAAATATAATCACATCCATATTGATTAGTTCGAAATCAAATCTTAAATAATTTGGAAATTTTTTACAAATTAAAAACTAAAAAATGATGTAAGAACATGAAGATCACATATATCTCAAACCCTAGGATGCACAATCAGAGATATTTTAGATACCACTAACCGACAAAATCAAAATTATCAAAAAGAGAGAAATGAATTTCTTCAATCAACAAACTAACTATTACTTTTTAAGTATCTAAAGTAGTTATATAAAGATAGTAAATGTCAATAAATTAACTCATTTTCCGCCGCTTAACCGGAATTAGATCCAAGACTTGAAACAAGTAATGAACAAAGTCAATTTTTAATGTGAAAACCTATAAAATTTATCTTATTTTTGAATTTCAATGAACTAAGATGTACGTAATCTAAATAATTTCCCGCCCGTCAAAAATTACTATTTTGAGCCAATTTTCAACTATATTTCATAGGATATTAAAAATTATTATTATTATAATTATAGAAATGAGGACAAAAATTTGTTGTATTCAATATGAGAATCATCGAATTGGTTGAGTAAAAACATTTAAACGATGGACTTATGATTTTCTTTCCTTTTTATGTTTTGTATTGATAATTATATATCTGTAGATTAAGAATATCAACTTGATGAGTTTAAACTTTAGCAATGAATGATTTTTTTTATTTTTTTTGCAAATTATGAGTTCAGAAATAATAGTTATTGATATTTTGTCAAAATAGATCAATCCCTTTGAATGATTCTTTTTCAAAAATATAATAAATCCATAGCGAAACTATGTTATCAAACGTCAGTCCCTTTCAATGATTATTTTCATTTATATTTTTCTGTTATAGTGTTTTTTTTATTTATTTGACTTGATATATCTTAATACAAACTGAATCATGAGAAAATCATAATATATTTCATCAAGAGCATTGCAGTACAATCAGATTTTCTAAAGGGAAAGCTAAAATTTATTTGTAATAATACCCAATATTTTTCTCTTGCTACTAAAGCAATAAGTATGTAAAATGTAATCTCATTGAAAAATTCCACAGCCAATACTAGTTTTCACAAGCTATTGTCTTCAAAAGTTTGAGAAAACTTAACCAGTTATCATGCTGCAAAAGAAACAACCACATAAAGTTAGTAATCAATTAACTAGAGAATTTCATAAATGAATATTTGATGAAATGATAATTAACCTCTGCATTCAATTGGTCACCCTCCTCACAATACTTAATGAGAAGTTTCATTTGTTCTTCTTTAGCAGTAGCAAAGCAAGTTGATCTCTCGACCAATAGACTCTCCACTTCATATTTCAAGTAAAGTATTTTCCTTTTGAGATTAAATGCGTCGGTTACTTTCTTAGTCATCTCACTAAGAATCGAAGACACCATACAAACATCATGAAACCTGTTTTAAAAAAGAAGAAGAGAAATGACAAAAACTAAAAAGGACATCAAATAGAAGCTTACTTGATAAAATCTCGTTTTGCAGAAGCCATTTGAGAAAGGAAATTTAGAGCAATTTAAGAATACAGAAGCTTAACTTATTTTAGTCTGCTTCTCACAATAGAGGAAAACCTTTTAAATAGATTGTTCTTACCAAATAGAATATTTGAAATTCACATTGTAATAGAAAGTTAATAAATTTTGAGAGATTTTCATAATTTAGAAAGTGGTAAGAAATTTAATGAGATGAATTGAATTCGAGTTTATCCTAAAAAGGCACTTAATCTTGGATGATAATTAACAGGTCATTAATAATTCATTTAAATATTAAATTATACATTCAAAATTTAAATCTAATAATGATTTTCCTAAATAAGAGTAATCATGTAGATATTATGAGCGTTTGTTCTTTATGAATCCAAGAAATATGGCTAACAAAAATGATTTGACTAAATCATCAACATAAAGAATTTTAATTAGGTAATTAGTTAAGGAATTTTGTACCAGATATACAATTACTCCAAATTAACGTTTTCCTATGATATATTGTAACAACGAGCAATTATTACATTCTCTTTAGTTGAACTAGAGAAAGTTATTATAGATAATTAATACACTTAATTACAAAGGCAATGTTTTGAGTAACATTTGGTCCAAACTTTTGTTAGTCACAATTAATTTAATGAGTTAAAAGGGTAAAGAATATACCTAATTATTCCAATTTTTTTTTTTAGTTTCATATTTAAATTATTAAGAGTGTGAGTTTCCTATCCGTTTGGATTGTCTTAAAAAAAATAGCTTTTAAGTCAAAAAATAAAAAGTCAAACTTAAATGACTTTTGAGTCAAAAAATAAAAAGTAGGGGAGACCTACTTTTGGTTTTTAACCTTTTTTTTAAAGTCATTTTAAACATATTTTAACTAATTTTTAACCTTGCCAAACACTTTCAGAAGCTAAAAATGACTTAAAAATAGGTTTAATCAACTTTCAAGCCAATCCAAACTGGCTCTAAAACATACTTCAACTAATTTCTAATAATGTGTGTACACTCTCTCTTTTATTTAAAAATTCTGACGTAGTGCTCCACATGGAAAAATAATTTCATCATGATCAATCTAAATAAATTAATACCATGTTAAAAGTTAACTCTATCACCGTATATCTCTTTTGTACTAATATTTGTCAAACTCGATATAACATCTTTCCCCCCTGTTTTTGTACAATTGTATACTCTAATTTCCCTTTTTATAAGCCATATGTATTGAAAAGGGTTTTAAATTCAAAGTTGTTTACATGTCATATCAAATAAAGATGATTTCCATTTCTTATCCATCATTGAATTTTCAATTCTTCTTTGTCACAATGTATATACAATAGATTTCACAAGTATTGCATTCTGTTAAGGAAACGGTCCTACTCATAAATCACATTTTTACTTATTAGAAATACAAGATAGCCAATAAAAAATGTCACAAAATCCCGGCTCTTTAGGGGTGACCTCAGTGTCGCGGAACATGTACTAGGGTGTCTGTGCTTAGATCATGAGCTAACACAAAAGCATCAATGATCAATAATGGGGAATGGGATATGATGAAAAAAGGAATTCCATCCATTACTCGAAAAAAAAAAAAAACTCCATATAGTACTAATTGTAAATAGTATCTATAATTCATAGTTGTAATTCTATGTATACTAGCCTTCATCAATAAAATTCCGAAGATGATAATTTGGTTACCTTATTACCATATGATCTATCTATACTATAGTTTATCCTCTTAGACTCTCGAAATAAGTTCTTGATTGTGTGAATCTCTTTCAAAGCTATGCTTATTGGCATCCGATCTCTTCTCGATGAGCTACAACAAAAAGTCCTATTTTCAAGATTGAGACCAAGCATCCTTCTATCATAGTTCTGGCGTTTAGCTTGGATATATACTCATCATTTTGAAGTATTGCCTTTTCTTCCAAATCACTTGCATTGTCTTCATTTCTGTTGTTTTCTTCATATGCTAAAAGCAATGATGGATCAGCAATCTCCGTGACATGTCTAGGCAGATTGGTGAATATTCAGTCCATCTTTGAAGATCTCATCAGTTAGCCTTCTACCGGTGAACAACTCTAGCAACATGATACCAAAGCTATAAACATCTCCTAGAGTGGACACATTTACACCTGATCCATATTCTGCAAGATAATGATGAATTATGTTGGGACACTGAACATATATTCACCCACATGAAAAGGCCCCTTCGTTTCAATTTGTTTGTCTTACTTTCCTTGACAGCCCGTTTAAAAAAAGAATGACTCTTTGCCTTTTGACGACTCCTTAATTTCAACAGATTAAAGGACATGTTCATACATTCTACGTATCATTAGTTTATGACCACAAGATTCAAAAGTCTGCTTTATTTTTCTTAAACTCTGTACTAAGTCAAAACCACAAAAAGAAATTGAAACGGAGGGAATATATGAGATTGAGGTACACAAACATCTTACATGTTAGGACCCCTGATAAGGGAACTAGACATTATGCAAGAGAAGATTAATGACATACCTGGTAGGATATAACCTATAGAACCCTTGGAAGTATGTTTGTTCCATGATGATTTAAAGAGAAATTTTACCAATCCAAAGTCACCAACATGGGCAGCCATCTCTTCATTGAGGAGTATGTTGCTCGGTTTTAAATCACAGTGAACAGTTGGTACTTAGCAATTGTTGTGGAGATAATGAAGTACCGAAGCAACATCTATTCCATGAACTCCAACACCATGCATTTGAAATCATTACCTTGGTAATCGACGCTTGAACAAACAGCTATTACTTTGCTGCCAAAATTGGATCATTAAATAAAGTAGGTTCTTCATCATCAAAATGATCAGACTGCCTTTCTCTTGGGGACCGTCCACTGAGATCTCTTTTTCTCGAGTTCTTAATTACTGTATAGCAAGCTACAAATGAACACAAAAGTAAAAATAGAAATGTAACTGAAAGAAAAATTGCTACTTTTATCCTTGAACTAATGTGTTTCTTTAATGATGCGTCTTTTTGTTTAGGGAATGTAGGAAAATTATAGTTTGGAGGACCTCCACATAGTTCATCATTCCCTGAGATTGAGAAGGCTCTTTCATTCGCAAAGATCCCTTCAGATGGTACTTCGCCTTCAAGTTTGTTGAATGAAAGATCAAGCTTCCTAAGATATGGAAGTTTCCCAAGAAACTCAGGTATTCCTCCCGAGATGTTATTGTGTGACAAATCAATTTCTTCTAAACCTCTTAAACCTTGCAACGATTCAGGAATTGCTCCTCAAAAGAGGTTGTTATTCGCTATGAAGCTCTCTAAGCTGACACAACTGCTTATGGTGCTTGAAATTTCACCTGATAATTTGTTATGTGAAATATCCATTTCCTTGAGATTTATCAACATTCCAAATTCAGCTGGCAAGAAACCGGTCTACGAATTTTTCAGACTAAAGCAATTGAAAGAGAAGAAAGACCTGCAAGCTCCTTTGGTATGGAACCAACAAGATTATTTCCCGTAAGGTTTAGCACTGATAAACGGATGCACTGCCCGAGCTCCGGAGGTATGTTTCCTTCTAATTCATTGTCCTCAATGTGCTAAGTAGACAAAGATGTTAAGTTTTACCAATAGAAGATGGAATCCTTCCTGATAACTTGTTTCCATTCAACGTCAGTCCTTGCAGGCGTCGAAGCTTACCAAAAGACTCAGGAACATTACCTCTCAACTAGTTTTTTTTTTTTTTTTGAGACAGACCTCTCGAGTAGTTTTTATCCAGTGATAGAAGGGTCAAATTAACAAGATTTTCTAGTTCTGTAGGAAGAGAACCAACTATCATAGTATAACAAAGAGCAAATATTTCTAGCCTCGTGGAAAGGTTACAGATTGTTTTAGGCAATTCGCCTACAAAAATGTTTTCCTCAAAGTTAAGAACTTGCAAACTTGTGCAGTTAACTAGGAAATCAAGAAACCTCAAGTCCTCACTTGTGTTTCTTCCAAGACTATTGATTTCAAAGTTGATCCTGTACAACTCTTTTAATTGTCCTAAACTCGTAGGGACATTTCCGGTGAGCTAATTTTGAGACAATTCAAGTACACGAAGTTTTGATGCATTTGATAATGAAACATGAATTGTTCCGGTGAAATCATTCACAGCACCAGCAAACACCTCAAGATTTGGAAGTGTAAGGCCTATATCTGATGGAAGCACTCCATACAACAACTTTTGAGTAACAGAGAAATAGTAAACAGAGGATATATTGAAAAGAGATTGAGGAATTGTACCATGCAACTGACAAAAGAGATTGGAAGATTTGCAAGTTTGACAAACATCCAATATCTCGAGATATTGGTCCTTGTAGACTTCCTGAGAGATTGTTGCTTCCAAGGCCAAAATAATTTAAACTTTGAAAGTGAACTGAGCTGATCAAGTAATATTCTAGAGCAAGTGATCTAAGTTCTTTACAGTAACTCAGATTATGAGGAATAGTTTCGGTAAAAGAATTCCAAGTAAGATTGAGATCTTGTAGATGCAAGAGGTTGCCAATTCACCATGGAAGCTATTATTCCTAAGATTTATCGCTGTTAAAAACGTGAGTACCCAACTCAATACAGAGTCATAAATTTTTTTGAGAATTTTTTTTTGGGTGCAGCGGGCGTTAGATCTATGGGATAATACACACGAAAAATTTAAAAATTTGTGCGATTCCTAAAAAAGGGGCCTGAAGATGCGGAAATGGGCGCGAAAAAAATGGTGTGAGTATACGTGAAGGTTCCCCAACTCAATACGGAGGTCCTCATAAATTTTTTGAGAATTTTTTTTGGATGCTTTAGGCGCCAGATCCATGGACTAATACACACGAAAAATTGAGGAATTTGCGCGATTTCTAAAAAAGGCCTGTGAATGCGGAAATGGGTGCGAAAAAAATGGTGTTAGTATACGTGAAGGTTCCCCAACTCAATACAGAGGTCCTCATAAAGTTTTTTTAAGAAAAAAAATTTGGGTCCATGGGCTAATACACATGAAAAATTGAGTAATTTGCGCGATTCTTAAAAAAGGGCCTGTAAATGTAGAAATGAGCGCAAAAAAATGGTGTGAATATACGTGAAGGTTCCCCAACTCAATATGGAGGTCCTTATAAAGTTTTTTGAGAAAAAAACTTTTGGGTGCTCCGGGCGCCAGATCCATGGGCTAATACATACGAAAAATTGAGAAATTTGCGCGATTCCTAAAAAAGGGACTGTAAATCGAAAATGAGCGCGAAAAAAATGTTGTGAGTATACAAGAAGGTTCCCCAACTTAATATGGAGGTCCTCATAATGTTTTTTGATAAAAAAATTTGGGTTCTCCGGGCGCCAGATCCATGGGCTAATACAAACGAAAAATTGAGGAATTTGCGCAATTCCTAAAAAAAGGCCTGTAAATGCAGAAATAGGTGCGAAAAAAATGGTGTGAGTATACGTGAAGGTTCCCCAACTCAATACAGAGGTCCTCATAAAGTTTTTTGAGAATTTTTTTTGGGTGCTCCGGGCGCCATGTCCATGGGCTAATACACACGAAAAATTGAGGAATATGCACGATTTCTTAAAAAGGGACTGTAAATCGGAAATGAGCGCGAAAAAAAATGCTGTGAGTATACAAGAAGGTTCCCCAACTTAATACGGAGGTCCTCATAATGTTTTTTGATAAAAAAAATTTGGGTGCTCCGGGAGCCAGATCCATGGGCTAATACAAACGAAAAATTGAGAAATTCGCGCGATTCCTAAAAAAGGGCCTGTAAATGCAGAAGTAGGTGCGAAAAAAATGGTGTGAGTATACGTGAAGGTTCCCTAGCTCAATACAAAGGTCCTCATAAAGTTTTTTGAGAAATTTTTTTCGGGTGCTCCGGGCGCCATGTCCATGGGTTAATACATACAAAAAATTGAGGAATATGCACGATTTCTTAAAAAGGGACTGTAAATGCAGAAATGGGCGCGAAAAAAAATGGTGTGAGTATACGTGAAGGTTCCCCAACTCAATACGGAGGTCCTCATAAAGTTTTTTGAGAAAATAATTTTGGGTGGTCCGGCGCCAAATCAATGGGCTAATACACACGAAAAATTGAGGAATTTGCTCGATTCCTAAAAAAGGGCCTTTAAATGTGGAAACGGGCGTGAAATAAATGGTGTAGGTATTTCTGAAGGTTCCCCAGCTCTATATGGAGGTTCTCATAAAGTTTTTGAGAAAAAAATTTATGGTGCTGCGGGCGCCATATCCATGGGCTAATACATATGAAAAATTAAGGAATTTACGCGATTCCTATAAAAGGGTCTCCAAATGTGTAAATGGGCGCGAGAAAAATGGTGTGAGTATACGTGAAGGTTCTCTAACTCAATACGGAGGTCCTCATAAAGTTTTTTGAGAAAAAAAATTTGAATTCTCCGAGCGCCAGATCCATGTGCAAATACACACGAAAAATTTAGAAATTTGCATAATTCCTAAAAAAAGGGCTGTTAATTAAGAAATTGGCGCGAAAAAAATGGTGTGAGTATACTTGAAGGTTCCCCAACTCAATACGTAGGTTCTTATAAAGTTTTTTGAGAAAATTTTTTGGGTGCTCCGGGCGCTAGATCGATGGGCTAATACACACGAAACATTGAGGAATTTGTGTGATATTTTTAAAAAGGCATGTAAATGCAGAAACGGGCGCAAAAAAATGGTGAGAGTATACGTGAAGGTTCCCCAACTTAATACGGAGGTTCTCATAAAAATTTTTTGAGAATTTTTTTTTTGGTGCTCCAGCGCCAGATCTATGGGCTAATAAGGAATTTGTGCGATTCATAAAAAAAGGCCTGTTAATGCAGAAATGGGATCGAAAAAAATGGTTTGAGTATACGTGAAGGTTCCCCAACTCAATACGAACGTCCTCATAAAGTTTTTAGAGAAAACAAATTTTGGGTGCTCCGGGCACCAGTTCTATGGGCTAATACACATGAAAAATTTAGGATTTGCGTGATTTTAAAAAAAAGGCTTGTAAATACGGAAATGGGGGCGAAAAAAATAGTGTGAGTATACGTGAAGGTTCCCCAACTTAATACGGAGGTCCTCATAAAGTTTTTTGAGAATTTTTTTTTTGGTGCTCCAGGCGCCTGATCCATTGGCTAATACACATGAAAAATTGAGGAATTTGCGCGATTTCTGAAAAAAGGGTTGTAAATGCGGAAATGGGAGCGAAACAAATGGTGTGAGTAAACTTGAAGGTTCCCCAACTTAATACGGAGGTCCTCATAAAGTTTTTTGAGAATTTTTTTTAGGATGCTACGGGCGCCAAATCAATGGGCTATAATACACACGAAAAATTGAGGAATTTGCGCTATTCCATAAAAAAGGCCAGTAAATGTGGAAATAGACGCGAAAAAAATGATTTGAGTATACGTGAAGGTTCCCTAAATCAATACGGAGGTCCTCATAAAGTTTTTTGAGAACACAATTTGGGTGCTCCGGGCGCAAGATCCATGGGCTAATACACACAAAAAATTGAGAAATTTGCACGATTTCTAAAAAAGGGTCTGTAAATGCGGAAATGGGCGCGAAAATAATAGTGTGAGTATACGTGAAGGTTCACCAACTCAATACAGAGGTCCTCACAAAGTTTTTTGATAAAATAATTTTGGGTGCTCTAGGCGCCAGATCAGTGGGCTAATACACACGAAAAATTGAGGAATTTGCGCGATTCCTTATAAGGGCCCAATAAATGCAGAAATGGACACGAAAAAAATGGTATGAATATACGTGAAGGTTTCCCAACTCAATACAGAGGTCCTCATAAAATTTTTTGATCAAAAAATTTTGGGTGCTCTGGGCGCCAGATCTGTGGGCTAATACACACGAAAAAAATGAGGAATTTGCTCGATTCCTAAAAAAGGGCCTTTAAATTCGGAAATGGGCGCGAAAAAAATGGTGTGAGTTTTCGTGAAGGTTTCCCAACTCAATACAGAGGTCCTCTTAAAATTTTTTGAGAAAAAAATTTGGGGTGCTCTGGACGATAGATCCAAGGGCTAATACACACGAAATATTGAGGAATTTGCGCAATTCCTTAAGAAGGATCTGTAAGTGCGGAAATGGGCGCGAAAAAGAGGGTGTGAATATATGTGAAGGTTCCCCAACTCAATACGGACGTTCTCATAAAGTTTTTTGAGAAAAAAAATTAGGGTGCTCCAGGCGGCAGATCCATGGGGTAATACACACAAAAAATTGAGGAATTTGCACGATTCCTGAAAAGGGCCTGTAAATATGGAAACGGGCGCGAAAAAGTGGTGTGACTATACCTGAAGGTTCCCCAACTCAATACGGAGGTCCTTATAAAATTTTTTGGGAAAAAAAATTGGGTGCTCCGAGCGCCAGATCCAAGGGATAATACACACAAAATAAATTGAGGAATTTGCGTGATTCCTAAAAAAGGGTCTGTAAATGCGGAAATGGGCGAAAAAAAAAGGTGTTAGTATACGTGATCATTCCAGAACTCAATACGAAGGACCTAATAAAGATTTTTGAGAAAACAAATTTGTGTGCTCCGGGCGCCAGATCTAAGGGCTAATACACACGAAAAATTGTGAAATTTGCGTGATTCTTAAAAAAGGGCCTGTAAATGCAGAAATAGACGCGAAAAAAATGTTGTGAGTATACATGAAGGTCCCCAACTTAATACAGAGGTTCTTATAAAGTTTTTTGAGAAAAGAATTTTGGGTGCTCCAGGCGTCATATCCATGGGCTAATACATACGGAAAATTTAAGAATTTGCGAGATTCCAAAAATAGGGTCTATTAATACGGAAATGGGCACGAAAAAATGGTGTGAGTATACGTGAAGGTTCCGCAACTCAATACGGAGGTCCTCATAAAGTATTTTGAGAAAAAAATTGGCTGCTACGGGCGTGAGACCCATGGGCTAATACTCACGAAAAATTGAGGAAATTGCGGGATTTCTAAAAAGGGCTTGTAAATGCGGAAATATGCGCGAAAAAAATGGTGTGAGTATAAGTGAAGATTCCACAACTCAATACGGAGGTTCTCATAAAGTTTTTTGAGAATTTTTTTTTGGGTGCTTCGGGTCCGAGACCATGGGCTAATTCACATGAAAAATTCAGAATTTGCGCGATTATTAAAAAAGGGCCTGTAAATGCGGAAATGGGCGCAAAAAAAATGGTGTGAGTATACGTGAAAGTTCCCCAACTCAATACGGAGATCCTCATTAAGTTTTTTTGAAAAAAAACTTTTGGGTGCTCCGGGCGCTAGATCCATAGGTTAATACACACGAAAAATTGAGAAATTTGCGTGTTTCCTAAAAAAGGGCCTGTAAATTCGGAAATGGGCACGAAAAATGGTGTGAGTATACGTGAAGGTTTCCCAACTCATTACATAGGTTCTCATAAAGTTTTTTGAGAAATTTTTTTTGGGTGCTCCGGGCGCCAGATCCGTGGGCATTAACATACGAAAAATTGAGGAATTTGCGCGATTCCAAAAAAAGGGCCTGTTAATGCGGAAATGGGCACAAAAAAAATGGTGTGAGTATACATGAAGGTTCCCCAACTCAATACGAAGGTCCTCATAAAGTTTTTTGAGAAAAAAATTTTGGGTTCTCCGGGCGCCAGATCCATAGGCTAATACACACAAAAAATTGAGAAATTTGCGCGTTTCCTAAAAAAGGGTGTGGAAATGCATAATTAGGCGCGAAAAAAATGGTGTGAGTATACGTGAAGGTTCCCCAACTAAATAAGGAGGTTCTCATAAAGTTTTTTGAGAAAAAGATTTCTAGTGCTTCGGACGCCAGATCCATGGGCTACACACGAAAAATTGAGAAATCTGCGCGATTCCTAAAAAAAGGCCTGAAAATGCGGAAAGAGACGCAAAAAAAAGGTGTTAGTATACGTGAAGGTTCTCCAACTCAATACGGAGGTCCTCATAAAGTTTTTTGAGAATTTTTTTTTGGGTGCTTTGGGCGCCAGATCTATGGGTTAATACACACGAAAAATTGAGGAATTTGTGTGTTTCTTAAAAAAGGGCTTGTCAATGCGGAAGTTGGCGCGAAAAAATAGTGTGACTATACGTGAAGGTTCCCCAACTCAATACGCAGGTCCGCATAATGATTTTTGAGAAAAAAATTTTGGGTGCTCCGAGCGTCAGATCCATGGGCTAATACACATGAAAAATTTAGGATATGCGCGATTTTTAAAAAAGGGCCTATAAATGTTGAAATAGGCGCGAAAAAATGGTGTGAGTATACGTGAAGGTTCCCCAACTCAATACGGAGGTCCTCATAATGGTTTTTTAGAAAAAAAAAATTGGGTGCTCCGGGCGCCAGATCAATGGGCTAATACACATTAAAAATTTAGGATTTGTGCGATTCTTAAAAAAGGGCCTGTAAATGCGGAAATGGGCGCGAAAAAATGGTGTGAGTATACGTGAAGGTTCCCCAACTCAATATGGAGGTCCTCATAAATTTTTTTGAGAAATTTATTTTTGGTGCTCTGTGCGCCAGATCCATGGGCTAATACACACGAAATATTGAGAAATTTGCGCGTTTTCTAAAAAAGGGCGTGTAATTGCATAAATAGGTGCGATAAAAATGGTATGAGTATACGTGAAGGTTCCCCAACTCAATACGGAGGTCCTCATAAATTTTTTTGATAAATTTTTTTTGGGTGCTCCGGACGCCATATTCATGTGCTAATACACACGAAAAATTGAAGAATTTGCGCAATTCATAAAAAATGGCCATTAAATTTCGAAATGGGCATGAAAAAACTAGTGTGAGTTTTTGTGAAGGTTCCCAAACTCAATACGGAGGTCCTTATAAAGTTATTTGAAAAAAAAAATTGAGGTGCTCTGGGCGCCTGATCCATGGGATAATACATATGAAAAATTGAGGAATTTACGCAATTCCTAAAAAAGGGCCTGTAAATGCGGAAATGGGCGCGAAAAAAATGATGTGAATATACGTGAAGGTTCCCCAATTCAATATGGAAGTCCTCATAAAGTTTTTTGAGAAAAAAATTTAGGGTGCTCCAGGCGCCGTATTCGTGGGCTAATATACACACAAAAAATTGAGGAATTTACGCGATTCCTAAAAAAAGGAGTGTAAATGCGGAAATGGGAGCGAAAAAAATGCTGTGAGTATACGAGAAGGTTCTCCAACTCAATACGGAGGTCCCCATAAAGTTTTTTGAGAAAAAATTTAGGGTGCTTCAGGCGCCATATCCATGGGGTAATAATATCAACGAAAAATTGAGGAATTTGTGCGATTTCTAAAAAAGGGCATGTAAATGAGGAAATGGGCGCGAAAAAAATGGTGTGAGTATACGTGAAGGTTCCCCAACTCAATACTTGCCCTCATAAAGTTTTTTGAGAAATTTTTTTTGGGTGCTCAGGGCGCCAGATCCATATACTAATACATATGAAAAATTTAGATTTGCGCGGTTCTTAATAAAAGGCCCGCAAATGCGGAAATGGGTGCGAAAAAAATGGTGTGAGTATACGTGAAGGTTCCCCAACTCATTATGGAGGTCCTCATAAAGTTTATTGAGAATTTTTTTTTGGGTGCCTTGGTAGCCAGACCCACGGGCTTAACACACGAAAAATGGAGGAATTTGCGCGATTCCTAAAAATTGGCCTGTAAATGCGGAAATGGGCGTGAAAAAAATGGAACGAGTATACGTGAAGGTTCCCCAACTCAATACGGAGGTCCTCATAAAGGTTTTTGATAAAAAAAATTTGGGTGCTTCGGGCGCCTGATCCATGGGTTAATACGCACGAAAAATTGAGTAATTTACGCGATTCCTAAAAAAGGGCCTGTAAATGCGGAAATGGGCGCGAAAAAAATGGTGTGAGTATACAAGAAGGTTCCCCAACTCAATACGGATATTCTCATAAAGTTTTTTGAGATTTTTTTTTTTGGGTGCTCCGGGCGCCAGATGCATGGGCATACACACAAAAAATTGAGTAATTTGCGCGATTCTTAAAGAAAGGCCTGTAAATGCGGAAATGGGCGAGAAAAAAATGGTGTGAGTATACGTGTAGGTTCCCCAACTCAATACAGATGTCCTTGTAAAGTTTATTGAGAAAAAAATTTTGGTTGCTCTGGGCTCCAGATCCATGGGCTAATAATACACACAAAAAATTAAGGAATATACGCGATTTCTAAAAAAGGCTCTCAAAATACGGAAATGAGCGCGAAAAAAATGGTGTGAGTATACGTGAAGGTTCCCCAACTCATTATGGAGGTCCTCATAAAGTTTATTGAGATTTTTTTTTTGGGTGCCTCTGTCACCAGATCCATGGGCTTCACACGAAAAATTGAGAAATTTGCTCGATTCTTAAAAAATGACATGTAAATGGGGAAATGGGTGCGAAAAAAATGGTGTGAGTATACGTGAAGGTTCTCCAACTCAATACGGAGGTCCTCATAAAGTTTTTTGAGAATTTTTTTTTGGATCCTCCTGGCGCCAGATCCATGGGCTAATACACATGAAAAATTGAAAAATTTGCTCGATTCCTAAAAACGGGCCTGTAAATGTAGAAATGGGCGCGAAAAAAATGGTGTGAGTATTCGTGAAGGTTTCCTAACTCAATATGGAGGTCATCATAAAGGTTTTTGAGAGAAAAAAATTTGGGTGCTCCGGGCGCCAGATCAATGGGCTAATACACATGACAAATACAGGAATTTGCGCGATTCTTTAAAAGTTGCCTGTAAATGCGGATATGGGCGCGAAAAAAATTGTGTAAGTATACCTGAAGGTTTCCCAACTCAATACGGAGGTCCTCATAAAGTGTTTTAAGAACAAAAATTTGAATGCTCCGGGCGCCAGATCTATGGGCTAATACACACGAAAAATTAAAAAATTTGCGCGATTCATAGAAAAGGCCCTGTAAAGGCGAAAATGAGCGTGAAAAAAATGGTGTGAGTTTACGTTTAGTTTCCCCAACTCAATACAGAGGTCCTAAGAAAGGTTTTTGAGAAATTTTTTTTGGGTGCTCTGGGCGCATGATCCTTGGGCTAATACACACGAAAAATCGAGAAATTTGTGCGATTCCTAAAAAGGGCCTGTAAATGCGGAAATGGGCGTGAAAAAATGGTATGAGTATACGTGAAGGTTCACCAACTCAATACAGAGGTCCTCATAAAGTTTTTTGAGAATTTTTTTTTTAGATACTCCGGGTGCTTGATACATGGGCTAATACACACGAAAAATAAAAAAATTTGTGTGATCCCTAAAAAAAGGCCTGTAAATGTGGAAATGGGCGCGAAAAAAATGGTGTGAGTATACTTGAAGGTTCCCAACTCAATACAAAAGTCCTCATAAAGTTTTTTGAGAAAAAAATTTGGGTGCTCTGGGCGCCAGATACATGGGCTAAGACACACGAAAAATTGATTAATTTGCGCGATTCCTAAAAAAGGGCCTGTAAATGCGGAAATGGGCGCTGAAAAAAATGGTGAGAGTATATGTGAAGGTTCCCCAATTCTATACGGAGGTCCTGATAAAATTTTTTGAGAAATTTTTTTTGGGTGCTCTAGGCGCCAGATCCATGGGCTAATACACACGAAAAATTGAGGAATTTGTGCGATTCCTTAAGAAGGGCCTGAAAATGCGGATATGAGCGCGAAAAAAATGGCGTGAGTATACCTGAAGGTTTCCCAATTCAATACAGAGGTCGTCATAAAGTTTTTTGAGAAATTTTTTTTGGGTGCTCCGGGCGCATACACACGAAAAATTGAGGAATTTACGCGATTCCTAAAAAAAGGCATGGAAATGCTGAAATGGGCGCGAAAAAAATGGTGTATACAAGAAGGTTCCCCAACTCTATACAGAGGTCCTCATAAAATATTTTGAGAAAAAAAATTTGGGTGCTCCGGGCGCCAGATCCATCGGCATTTACAAACGAAAAATTGAGGAATTTGCACGATTCCTAAAAAAGGGCTTGTAAATGCGGAAATGGGTGCGAAAAAAATGGTGTGAGTATACATGAAGGTTCCCCAAGTCAAACAGAGGTCCTTATAAAGTTTTTTGAGAAATTTTTTTGGGCGCTCCGGGTGCCAGACCCATGGGAATTATACACGAAAAATTGAGGAATTTAGGCGATTCCTAAAAAAAAACCTGTAAATGCGGAAATGGACGCGAAAAAAATGGTGTGAGTTTATGTGAAGGTTTCCCAACTCAATACAGAGGTCCTCATAAAGTTTTTTGAGAAAAAAATTTAGGGTGCTCCGGTCCACAGATCCATGGGCTAATATACCCACCAAAAATTGAGGAATTTGCGCGATTTCAAAAAAAGAGCTTGTAAATGCGGAAATGGGCGCGAAAAAATGGTGTGAGTATAATAGAGAAAGTTATTATAGATAATTGAAACACTTAAATACAAAGGCAATTTTTTGAGTAACATTTAGTCCAAACTTTTGTTAGTCACAATTAATTTAATGAGTCAAAAGGGTAAAAAATATACCTAATAATTTCAGTTTTTTTTGAGTTTCATATCTGAATTATTGAGAGTGTGCGTTTCCTACCTGTTTGGATTGGCTTAAAAAAGTAGCTTTTGAGTCAAAAAATACAAAGTAGGGGAGACCTACTTTTGATTTTAACTTTTTTTTAAAAGTCATTTTAAACTTATTTTATTTTATTTTTAACTTTGCCAAACACTTTCAAAAGCTTAAAATGACTTAAAAGTAGGTTTGATAAACTTTTTAATCCAATCCAAACAGGCTCTAAAACACACTTCAATTAATTTTTGATGATATGTGTACACTGTCTCTTTTATTTAAAAATTCTGACATGTCTCCACATGGAAAAATAATTTCATCATGATCAATCTAGATAAATAAATATCAGGTTAAAAGTTAACTCTATCACCATATATCTCTTTTGTACTAATATTTGTCAAACTCGATATAACTTGTTTTCCCCATGTTTTTGTACAATTGTATACTCTAATTCCCCTTTTTATAAGCCATATGTATTGAAAAGGGTTTTAAATTCAAAGTTGTTTACATGTCATATCAAATAAGGATGATTTCCATTTCATATCCATCATTGCATTTTCAATTCTTTGTCACAATGTATATACAACAGATTTCACAAGTATTGCATTCTATTAAGGAAATGGTCCTACTCATAAATCACATTTTTACTTATTAGAAATACAAGATAGCCAATGAAAAATGTCACAAAATCCCGGCTCTTCAGGGTTGCCCTCAGTGTTGCGGAACATGTATTAGGGTGTATGTGCTTAGATCATGAGCTGACACAAAAGCAAGAAAACTATTTTTACAATATCAATGATCAGTAATGGTGAATGGGATAGGATGAAAAAATGAATTCCATCCATTACTCAAAAAAATAAAAACTCCATATATAGTACTTATTGTAAATAGTATCTATTTCATAGTTGTAATTCTATGTATACAAGGCTTCATCAATAAAATTTCGAAGATGATAATTTGATTAGCTTATTACCATATGATCGATCTATACTATAATTTATCCTCTTAGACTCTAGAAATAAGTTCTTGATTGTGTGAATCTCTTTCAAAGCTATGCTTATATGCATCCGATCACTTGGCGATGAGCTACAACAGAAAAGTCCTATTTTCAAGATTGAGACCAAACATCCTTCTATCATAGTGCGGCATTTAGCTTGGATGTATACTCATCATCTTGAAGTATTGCCTTTTCTTCCAAATCACTTGCATTGTCCTCATTTCAGTTGTCTTCTTCATATGCTAAAAGCAATGATGGATCAGCAATCTCCGTGACATGTCTAGGCAGATTGGCTTTGACATATTGGTGAAGATCTCATCAGTTGGCCTTCTACCGGTAAACAACTCTAGCAACATGATACCAAAGCTATAAACATCTCCTAGAGTGGACACATTTACACCTGATCCATATTCTGCAAGATAATGATGAATAATGTTGGGACACTGAACATATGTTCACCCACATGAAAAGGCCCTTCGTTTCAATTTGTTTGTCTTACTTTCCTTTACAACCTTTTTAAAAAAGAATGTCTCTTTGCCTTTTGACAACTCCTTAATTTCAACAGATTAAAGGACATGTTCATACATTCTATGTATCATTAGTTTATGACCACAAGATTCAGAAGTCTTCTTTATTTTTCTTAAACTCTGTACTAAGTCAAAACAACACAAAGAGATTGAAACGGAGGGAATATATGAGATTGAGGTACACAAACATCTTACATGTTAGGACCCCTGATAAGGGAAATAGACATTATGCAAGAGAAGATTAATGACATACCTGGTAGGATATAACCTATTGAACCCTTGGTGAACAGTTGGTACTTGGCAATTATTGTGGAGATAATCAAGTACCGAAGCAACATCTAGTCCATGAACTCAAAAACTATGCATTTGAAATCATTACCTTGGTAATCGACGCTTGAACAAACAGCTATTAACTTTGCTGCCAAAATTGGATCATTAAATAAAGTTGGTTCTTCATCATCAAAATGATCAGACTGCCTTTCTCTTGAGGACCATTCACTGAGATCTCTTTTTCTCGAGTTCCTAATTACTGTATATAGCAAGCTCCAAATGGACACAAAAGTAAAAATAGAAATGTAACTGAAAGAATAATTGCTACTTTTATCCTTGGACTAATGTATTTCTTTGATGATGCATCTTTTTGTTTAGGGCATGTAGGAAAATTGTAGTTTGGAGGACCTCCACATAGTTCATCATTCCCTGAGATTAAGGCGCTTTCATTTGCAAAGATCCCTCCAGATAGTACTTCGCCTTCAAGCTCTTTGAATGAAAGATCAAGCTTCCTAAGATATGGAAGTTTCCCAAGAAACTCAGGTATTCCTCCTGAGAAATTCTCTTCGAAAGAGGTTGTTATTCGCTATGAAGTGCTCTAAGCTTACACAATTGCTTATGGTGCTTGAAATTTCACCTGATAATTTGTTATGTGAAATATCCATTTCCTTGAGATTTATCAACTTTCCAAATTCAGTTGGCAAGGACCCGGTCAACAAATTGTTCAGACTAAAGCAATTGAAAGAGAAGAAAGACCTGCAAGCTCCTTTGGTCGAACCAACAATATTATTTCCTGTAAGGTTTAGCACTGATAAACGGATGCACTGCCCGAGCTCAGGAGGTATGTTTCCTTCTAATTCATTGTCTTCAATGTGCAAAGTATACAAAGATGTTAAGTTACCAATAGAAGATGGAATCCTTCCTGATAACTTGTTTCCATTCAACATCAGTCCTTGCAGGCGTCGAAGCTTACCTAAAGACTCAGGAACATTACCTCTCAACTAGTTTTTTTTTTTTGAGACAGACCTCTCGAGTAGTTTTTATCCAGTGATAGAAGGGTCAAATTAACAAGATTTTCTAGTCCTGTAGGAAGAGAACCAACTATCATATTATAACCAAGAGCAAATATTTCTAGCCTCGTGGAAAGGTTACCGATTGTTTTAGGCAATTCGCCTACCAAAATGTTGTCCTCAAAGCTAAGAACTTGCAAACTTGTGCAGTTAACTAGGAAATCAAGAAACCTCAAGTCCTCACTTGTGTTTCTTCCAAGACTATTGATCTCAAAGTTGATCCTGTAACTCTTTCAATTGTCCTAAACTCGTAGGGATATTTCCGGTGAGCTAATTTTGAGACAATTCAAGTACACAAGTTTTGATGCATTTGATAATGAAATAGGAATTGTTCCGGTGAAATCATTCACAGCACCAGTAAACACTTCAAGATTTGGAAGAGTAAGGCCTATATCTGATGGAAGCACTCCATACAACAAGTTTTGAGTAACAGAGAAATAGTAAAGAGATATATATTGAAAAGAGATTGAGAAATTGTACCATACAACTGATTTCCATGAACTTGGAAGATTTGCAAGTTTGACAAACGTCCAATATCTCGAGGTATTGGTCCTTGTAGATTGTTCACTGCAAGGGAAAGACCTCGAGGAGACCAAAAGTAACCTATCCAAGATAGGATACCTCCTGTGAGATTGTTGCCTCCAAGGCCTAAATAATTTAACTTTGAAAGTGAACTGAGCTGATCAGGTAATATTCAAGAGCAAGTGATCTAAGTTCTTTACAGTAACTCAGACTATAAGGAATGGTTCCAGTAAAAGAATTCCAAGTAAGATTGAGATGTTGTAGCTGCAAGAGGTTGCCAATTCACCATGGAAGCTATTATTCCTAAGATTTATCACTATTTAGAACGTGAGGTATGGATCCAACGAGTTTTAGTGATCTCAAGTCAAGAATCATGATTCTTTTAAAGGAGGGGTTACATGTTATGCCTGCCAAATTGCAGTAATGGAGAGAATTGTTCCAAAAAGACATGACTTGGAATGACTTGTTCCAACGCGCCGGCCTCGACTCCGCCCTACCGAGGCTGCTGGCCCCCGCCCCCCCGAGGCCGGCAGCCTCGACCCCACCGAGGCCGGCAGCCCCGACCCCGACCCCACGAGGCCAGCGAGCCCGACCCCTTGATGCCGCCGACCCGCCCTCCGAGGCCGGCGACACCGCCCCTTGAGGTCGGCAGCCTCGCTCCCCGAGGCCTGCAGTCCCGCCCCTCGAGGCCGACGGCCTCACCCCCCGGAGGCAGCCAGCCCCGCCCTTGAGGCCGGCGACCCCTCGAGGCCAGCGGCCCCGCATCACCGGCCCTAACCCCCGAGGCCGCCAGCCCCCGACCCCGACACTCCGAGGCCAGCGACCTGACACCCCGAGGACGCCGGCCCGCAACCCCAGGTCGCCGACCCCGCCACCCAAGGCTGGCAGCCCCATACCACCGAGGCCGGCAGCCCCGCACCCCCGAGGCCGGCGGCCCTGCACCCCCGAGGCTGGTGACCCCGACCCACCGAGGCACCCCGACCCCTGAGGCCGGCGGGCCCGACCCCCCGACGCCGGCAGCCCCGAACCCCCGCCCCCCCTCGAGGCCACCTCCGCCCTGGCCCGCCTTTTCCCTGAGGTCGCCCTGAGGCCACCTTCGCCCCTAGGCCACCTTCGCCTTGAAGCCGCCTTTGCTCCGAGGCCGCCTCCGCCCTGAGGCCGCCCATGCCCCGAGGACTTCTCAGACTTGTCCTGGACCTGATTTAATAGACTAACCTTGTTGCTTCCAAACAAGAATCAGGCAATCTCTCTCTCCTGATTTCCATATTAAGTATTAGTAACATATGTTTAACTCACTTGTTCTAACAGTACTGGCTCATATTCCGGATCATAGTTTACAAGAAATTAGCAGATAATATAATTCAAAACAAGTGGCTGGCAACAAATACTTTCTGCAGGAAAACCTCGCTGAAATAAGCCGAAACCAACTAATCCTACAACAGGTGCCATACCAAGGTGACTGAAGAATCTGTAAACAAGCAGCAAGACAGTCAAGAATATGGCCATGTACTTGCTCTGCCTTACTGAGCAGTAAAACACCAGTACCATACCGTGAGAAGAGCCCCCAAACTTGGTATGTTTTGGTTTCTCATATGTATGCTGCCCTGCCCCTAGTTAATTTTTCATCCCTCATTTTTTATTTGTTTTTCCCTATTTGCTGTCCAGTTGAGCATGTTTTGGTGATTGTTTTCCTTTTCTCTAGGTGTACATTCTTTGGGGAGTGTCAATTTTTTATCTGTGTTTTTCTGCTGGAAGTTTTGTCATTGGAGGGTTTTATTACTTCAGCTGAGAGTCTCATCTGTTGAAGCTTTTCTTATCCCTCAAGTGTGAATTACTGAATGTCTTCTAGTAATAAGTTATACCTTAATAATTCTGCTGGGTGAGCTTGCTCAACTTGTTGGTCTCCAAGATAAAAGGAGAAGGGTTGCGGTAGGTTGGCGTCTAGCACAAAACTAGTTAGTTGTCTACTTCGAGTATTGTCCTAGAGGAAGATATACCTACCAAAATAAAAAGCAACTTCAGTGGAACAGTTGTAAGTTAGACAATGCTATATGAGAGTGAATGTTAGGCCTCTAAGGCCCAACATATTGGTCATACAACACTAGAAATGACCACGTTAGACAAGGTGAAAGTAGCACACATAGAAGATAAAAATGAAAGGTAACTAGAGATCATTTGGTCATGTCATAAATAGACTTCCAGATGCAGCAATCTTTAGATGTGGAACAATAATGGTTGAAGGTGTTAAAAGAGATCAGGAGGATATTTGTAATCATAGGAAGGAGGTTGTCTCGAACGACTTACTATCTCTTGAAATTCATGTAGACTTGGCCGGAAAAAAAAGAGTACAGTGGAAGAAAAAGATCTGTATAGGTGATGCTTCTAGCCAAGAATAAGACGAAGTCGTGGGCATCCCTGTCTGACCCAATGGAACCAGCGGTTTCTTGGTCACTACCCACTTAAACTAAAGTTCTATTAAGAGTGTTTTTGCGTGGTAGAACCAACAAATGATTATTTGGATTGGATCTTTTTCATCATGCATTACATAGTGATTAAGATTTTAGTTGTCTTTCGTAAGGAGAGGGATGGACTTTCCGCTAACACTTCTCAGATATTCTCCATTATAAGAACACTTCCCTCTAGAGAAAACTTGATGTCCATAGCTGAGGGGACTTGTTACTAGTAAGCAACAAATACATAAATAGGCTGTACGCCTAACTGATTCAAGATCAGATAATTCCTAGTGACTGTACTGTCACTGTATGTGAAAAAAGACACTTTCATTAGTAGACAAATATCCTCAATCCTTATCCTTGGGTCCATGAGTGCGGGCCTTTCACAATTGGCAGTTTTAATGGTATCTAAACATCCTATAAGATGCAGATTCTGGCATAAGAACATATACCCATTTTAAATCAATAGTGCAGCAAAATTCCAAAGAAGCAACATCTACTCTATTCCTATTGGCTATTAGTATAATATACTAATATCTTCCCCATCAAATCAATATATGTTGAGTATAATATACTATTCCTATTGGCTATTAGTATAATATACTAATATCTTCCCCATCAACATCTACTCGGGTTCGAGACTTGGGTATGGAGAAAATCCTGTTGGGAGCGCCACCCTCGAATGGGCCCTAGCTATGTATAATAAATATATGTTGAGTTATATATAGTCAACATATATATAGTGACCACCACCACCAAGACCAACATGTTGTCTCTGGCAACGATTGAAGAAAAAAAAGAGTGATGAATCAAGAAATTCCAACAAGATTAATTCAGATAGCTACTATGGAGATTGGGGAATTGATGAAAATATTAATGAAGTAAGTTCCATTTTTCCAAAGAAAAATAAGAGATCTTGAGGAGGGATAAAAAGAAAGAAAGCAAAAAATAGTCTTAAATTATTTTTCTAATAAGTTAAAAGATGTCTTTGTTTTTCTTATAAATGGATAGATCAATTTGTGTGTTTCCAAGTTAAAAAGGTTGTTTAGTAGAGATATTAGTAATGTTTTTATCACTTTAGCCTTCCTTTGTATCACATACAAATTTGTGTCTTATTTACTGTCTTTGTACTGACATTCTGTTCTTTTGTTTTCTATCTAATTACCCTCTTTTCATTCATGGAATAATTCACTTGTGGCCATCTTCATCAAAGAGTCACTAAACATCACTTGACTTAGTAGGTACTTTGTCACCTTGCATAGAAAAATCCCACCACAGGTTGGTGGTTTGTTTAGGCTGAAGCATCTTAGATTGACTAATAACTCATTTTCGGGGTAGATACCGATTAATCTTTCTCATTGTTCGAGTCATGATATACTCCTTGTGAAAAAACAAGAATGACTTTAAGTCTTAGCTCAAAGATAAGGGACTATTTTTGGTCTTTTCTCGTGTCTTCTTGAGAAAGTCTTATATATTGATTTTACATGTTTTAAGTTGATTACATGTTTTCTTTCCTCTGTGGGCAGAGTGCAGCATGGGAGGTAAGGCTTCCGCATTTGGTGATGTTTACCGCTATGGGATCCTTCTGCTAGAGATGTTTACCGCTATGGGACGGACTCTTCACAGTTTTGCTAAGACGGCTTTACTTGATGAAATAGTGGACCCATGCTTCTACCTAGCAACAGCAGAGAAAGACAAGAGTCCGAGGAAGAAGAAGTACTTATCAATCAAGACGATACTAGAAATGCTTGATATCGATAATACAGATTGGAGTTGCATGTTCAGTTGAATCCCCGAGAGAAAGGATGGAAATCAGAGATGTTGTCAAGGAACTCCAACTAATTAGAGACATTCTCCTTGATTCTCATGCAATTCACAGCTCAACAAGTGGGTAAATTCGCTATACTAGCTTTGTTTTCAATCGTGATTTATAAACCTGAGAGTTGATTGCTTTCTATAGAAAATGTTGAGTTGCTTAAAAACAATATTTAGAGTTATATCTGCATAACTAGGTTCATCGGCTTAACATATCCATCAAACAGACTATAAAATCTGCTAGCAAAAGTTAAATAGCTTACACACAGTTCCTCTGCTAGATATTGAGAAACTAGTTTCTAGACACATGTGTTGCACGTGTGTCCCATGTAAATTCTTATAGATTCATTAGAACGACAAAAGTTCTATGAAGACATACATGTGTGTCCCATGTAAATTTTCTTCTTGTTGTTGATCGTTGTCTTTCTTTCCTTGGTTTCAGGAGCTTGAGGTTCGAAGGGTCGTTCTGTTGCTAGAAACTGGCAAAAAATTTCACATCATTTCATCTTCCTTGATATTATTGGAGAAGAACTCGAGTACATCGATGCATACTTGTATATGATTAGCTGAGCTGAGCTGTTTTTCTTTTTGCTCTTATATGAAAAATTACTTTTGTTTTTCTTTTTGCTCTTATATGAAAAATTACTTTAATCTGTTAATTATCACTTCAATCATTTGTTCATTTGGCTTAATGCTGGTTAATTTCGTTGAACTTAAACAATGGAATTGGAATCGTCTATGTATGATGTTTTGACTTGGAAAGGGTCATAACATCATACACAACCCCTTTTAACTCATCTCAAAATTTCATTTTGGCACTTCAACTCAGTTTTGTTCTATTTTAACCCTCCAACTCAGATAGATTACTAATACAAGTTAATATAAAGGCATAATATATGTCTTTTAACTTGGTTTCAGTTGACATCTATGCACTCCAACTTTGAGAGCGTACAAGTAGACACTTAAACTTGTATAAAATTAAACAAATAGACACATACGTCCTACGTGACATAATACACGTAGGACGTCACATTAAACGAATGTGTCTATTTGTTCAATTTTATACAAGTTTAAGGGTCTACTTGTGCACACCTAATGTTGGAGGGTATATATACCAACTGAAACCAAGTTGAAGGGAACATAATTATGAATTATGCCAAAAGAAAATAAATGGGTAAGTAAAGTAGATGAAGGAAAAAATGGGGTTGAAGAGAAAATAAATATAAGAGAAGGTTATTAACGATAAAAATATCGAATATTAACGCTAAAAAAGGATCCCTCAGGCATTTTTAAAAAGTGAATAATTTCATTAATCTATGCAGTCAGTATTTTGTGCTTAAATGATAAATTGAAAATGGAGTTGGAGGGTTAAAATGAAACAAGGTTGAGTTGAAATGCGAAAATAAAATTTAGGAACAAGTTAAAGGGGCTATGCATGTGTTTGACCTTCGACTTTTGAAGTCTAGGATATTCTTGCTAGAAGATGCGCTTGATCAAGACAAGGCATCGAATGTAGATCACGACTTTCTTAGAAATTGGATCGTGATAAAGAGATAATGCTACTGAAATATTTTTTCAAAAAAAAGAAGAAAGTTAAAAAAAAAATGAACTAGTGTTGAGCATGGCACATGGATTAAAATCTATAACTAGGTAAGAAATTATTATTCTTCACGATTTACTTAATTGTATCGAACTTTCTGTTTTATTATCTTAAAATTAATGAAGTGAAATATGTGAATTTGTTAAGTCGATTAGTATCGTTTGAAAGATGGAGGAAATTAGACGAAAATGTTGTCATGTAGAACTAAACATAAGCAAATCAAATATATTATAATAAAAATATTATCACATCCATGATTAGTTCAAAATCAAATCTTAAATAATTTGGAGAATTTTTACAAATTAAAAACCAAAAAAAATGTTGTAAGAACATGAAGATCACATATATCTCAAACCCTAAGATGCACAATCAGAGATATTTTGGACACCACTAACCGACGAAATCAAAATTATCAAAAAGAGAGAAATAAATTTCTTCAATCAACAAATTAGGTAGTACTTTTTAAGTATCTAAAGTAGTTAGATAAAGATGATAAATGTCAATAAATTAGCTCTTTTTTCGCCGCTTAACCGGAATTAGATCCAAGACTTCCATTATGAGTTCATGACTCAGAGAAAAAGAAACACGTAATGAATAAAGTCAATTTTTAATGTGAAAACCTATAAAATTCATCATATTTTTGAATTTCAATGATCTAAGATGTACGTGATCTAAATAATTTTTCGCCCGTAAAAAATTACTATTTTTGAGCAAAAAAAAAAACCCATAAAAGAAAAATAATGAAAGTATCAAAGGAAGTAAGCAGGAAGAGGGAGGGGGGGCATAAGAGAAAATCATCAAAACTTTGGCTTAAAGACAAATTTTCTTTAATTTTTTAGTTCATACATTAAAGTACTTATTTTAGTAAAATAAAGATGAAGTGCTTAATATGTCTGATCCATGTAGTTTTTGATACTGTGATTTACGAGATTTGATGAGACTTTTTTAGTCTTTACAATTTTTTTTTAAAGTTCCACAATCTAATAGCTAGAATTCATTAAATATTTGAAGGAGAATAAAAGTGCTTAGTTTTATCAAAATTAAAGTCCTAAAGTTGTTCATGAATATATTTAAGGAACATATTTTGAATCTACCCAAGATAGAAGTCTTCTATGGATAAATTTTCAAGTATATTTCATGGGAGGTTAAAAATTATTATTACAATAATCGAAATGAGGAAAAACATTTGTTGTATTCAATATGGGAAACATCGAATTGGTTGAGTACAAACATTTAAACGATGGACTTATGATTTTCTTTCCTTTTATGTGTTGTATTGATAATTATATATCGATAGATTAAGAATATCAACTTGATTAGTTTAAACTTTAGCAGTGCATGATTTTTTTTGTTTTTATTTTATTACTTTTTTTGCAAATTATGCAAAAATAATAGTTGTTGAAATTTTATCAAAATACATCAGTCCCTTTCAATTATTCTTTTAAAAAATATAATAAATCTACAGCGAAACAACATTATCGAACATCAGTCCCTTTCAATGATTCTTTTCATATTTTTCTATTACTATGTTTTTTTTTCAAAATTTATTTGACTTCATATATCTTAATATAAACAGAATCATGAGAAAACGATAATATATTATATTTCATCAAGAGCATTGCAGTACAACCAGAAATTCCAAAGAGAAATCTATAGTATATTTTTAATAATACCCAACATTTTTTCTCTTGCTATTGAAGCAATAAGTATGTAAAATGTAATCTCATTAAAACTTTCCATAACCAACACTAGTTTTCACCAGCTGCTATCTTCAAAAGTTCAAAAAAACTTAACCAGTTATCATGCTGCAAAAGAAACGACCAGATAAAGTTAATAATCAATTAACTAGAGCATTTCATGTATGAATATTTGATGAAATGGAAATTAACCTCATTATTCAATTGTTCACCCTCCTCACAATACTTGATGAGAAGTTTCTCTTGTTCTTCTTTAGTAGTGGTAGAGGAAGTTGATCGCTCGATCAATAGACTCTCCAATTCATATTTCAAGTCAAGTATTTCCCTTCTGAGGTCAAGTGCGTCTGTTACTTTCTCGGTCATCTCACTAAAAAATCGAAAGCACCATACAAATATCATGAAACCTTAAGAGAGAGAAGACAAACGACAAAAACTAAAAAGGACATCGCATAAAAGCTTACTTGATAAAATCTCGTTTTGCAGAAGCCATTTGGTAATGGAGGTTTAGAGCGATTTAAGAACAAAGAAGCTTGATTTATTTTGGTTTGCTATACCACTTGCTTTTCACAAGAGGGAAAACCCTTTAAATGGATTGTTTTCATATTGCTTTTACCAAATATAATATTTGAAGGTCACATTGTAATAGAAAGTTAATAAATTTTGAGAGATTTTGTTGCTCAATTTAATGAGATAAATTGAATTTGAGTTTATCCTAAAAAGGCACTTGATCTTGGATAATATGTAATTAAATTATTTCAATATTAAATTACAAATTTAAATTTAATAATTTTTTTTCTTAATTAGGGTAACCATGTAGATTTTATGAGTGTGAGTTCTTTATGAATCCAAGTAATAAGGCTAACAAAGATGGGTTGACTAAATCATCAACATAAATTTTTTTAATTAGGCAATTAGTTAGAAAATTTTGTACCAAATATACAAGGGAAAATTACGTAATTCTATGACTTATGGTAATATAATCTCTAAAGATCTCTACCATTTGAATTAATAACAAAATTCCTCTTTTTTTTTCTCTCTTAACATCTGGATTTATCACTCCACCTCTATCAGATAATTAATTACAACTTTGTTTGTGTACAATGTATCTAGTCAAATGTTATTGTTGATATATAACCCCAATTATTTCAAACCTAAATCAGTATGACTGATACATAACTTATGTATAGTTTGTGATGTATCGGGTGAAGGAGTAATGTATCCGCGAGTTTTGAAATATTTGAGACTAGTGTAATTTGAGAAGCTTCGGGGTTAGGATGTACTTAACGCCCAATTGTTGCGGTTTTGTAGTTTATAAAATATAGGGATGATGCACAAGTAACTCTCATACTAGACTATGACTGAAATAGTTGGCTCGTAAATGTAAAAATCTGTCATAAAAAGGTGGGAATATACACAATAATTCCACAACTCATTATAGAGTTCCTCATAAAGTTTTTCAGAAAAAAAAAATTGGGGTTCCAAGGCGCCAGATCCATAGGCTAACACACACGAAAAACAAAGAAAGTCGGCTAATTCCTAAAAGTTGGATCGTAAATGCGAAAATATGCCTTAAGAATATGGTGCAACTATACGCAATGCTTCCCCAACTCATTCCGGAGGTCCTCATGAAATTTTTTCAGAAAAACTTATGGGTGCTTTAAGGCGCTAGATCCATGGGCTAATATACACACGAAAAACCAAGAAAGTTGGCTAATTCCTAAAAGTTGGATCGTAAATGCAAAAAAAGGCCTGAAGAAAATGGTGGGACTATAAACAATGTTTCCCCAACTCATTACGGAGGTCCTCATAAAGTTTTTTCAGAAATTTTTTTTGGGTGCTCCAAGACGCTTGATCCACGGGCTAACACACACGAAAAACCAAGAAAATTGCTAATTCCTAAAAATTGGGTCGTAAATGAGAAAATATACCCTAAGAAAATAGTGGGACTATACGCAATGCTTCCCCAACTCATTGCGGAAGTCTTCAAAAGGTCATTTCAAAAAAAAAAAAATTGGTGCTCCAAGGCGCCAGATCCATGGGCTAATACACACGAAAAACGAAGAAAGTCAGCTAATTCCTAAAAGTTGGCTCATAAATGCAAAATATGCCTTAAGAAAATGGTGGGACTATATGCAATGCTTCCCCAACTCATTACGGAGGTCCTCATAATATTTTTTCAGAAAAATATTTTGGGTGCTCCAAGTCGCCAGATCCATGGGGCTAATACATTCGAAAAACCAAGAAAGTCGGCTAACACTTAAAAGTTGGCTCCTAAATGCGAAAATGTGCCTTATGAAAATTTTGGGACTGTATGCAATGCTTCCCCAACTCATTACGGAGGTTCTCATAATGTTTTTTCAGTAAAAAAATTTGGGTGCTCCAACGCCCCAGATCCATGGGATAATACACACGAAAAACTAAGAAAGTCAGCTTATTCCAAAAAGTTGACTGGTAAATACGAAAATATGCCTTAAGAAAATGGTGGGGCTATACGCGATTTTTCCCTAACTCATTACGGAGGTCCTCATAAAAAAATTTCGTAAAAATATTTTGGGTGCTCCAATGCGCCAGATCCATGGGCTAATACACACGAAAAAAATAAGAAAGTTGGCTAATTTCTAAAAGTTGGTTCGTAAATGCAAAAATATGCCTTAAAATGGTGGGACTACACGAAATGTTTCCCCAACTCATTACGGAAGTCCTCATAAAGTTTTTTCAGAAAAAAATTTGGGTGCTCCAAGGCGCAAGATCCATGGGCTAATACACATGAAAATAAAAATAAAGTCGGCTAATTCCTAAAATTTGGCTCGTAAATGCGAAAATATGCCTTAAACATATGGTGGGACTATGCACTATGCTTCCCCAACTCATTATAGAGGTCCTCATAAAGTTTTTTCAAAAAAATTATTTGGGTGCTCTAATGCGTTAGATCCATGGGCTAAGACACACGAAAACACAGAAAGTCGGCTAATTCCTAAAATTTGGCTCGTAAATGCGAAAATGTGTCTTGAGAAAATAGTGGAACTATACGTAATGCTTATCCAACTCATTACGGAGGTCCTCATAAAGTTTTTTTAGAAAAAAAATTTGGGTACTCCAAGGCGCCAAATCCATTGGCTAAAGCACATGAAAAACTAAGAAAGTTGGCTAATTCCTAAAAGTTGGCTTGTAACTACGAAAATATGCCTTAAACAAATGGTGGGACTATACGCAATGCTTCCCCAACTTAATACGGTGGTCGTCATAAAGTTTTTTCAGAAAAAAAAATTGGGTGCTCCAAGGCGCCAGATCTATGGCCTAATACACACAAAAATCAAGAAAGTCAACTAATTCCTAAAAGTTGGCTCGTAAATATAAAAATATACCTTAAAATAGTGGGACTATACATAATGCTTCCCCAAATCATTGTGGAGGTCCTCATAAACTTTTTTCAGAAAAAAATATTTGGGTGCTCCAAGGCACCAGAACCATTAGCTAATTAATACACACGAAAAAAATAAGAAAGTAAGCTAATTCTTAAAAGTTTACTCGTAAATGTGAAAATATGCCTTAAGAAAATTTTGGGACTATATGGAATTCTTCTCAACTCATTACGAAGGTCCTCATAATTTTTTTTAGAAAAAAAAGTTGGATGCTCCAAGGTGCCAGATCCATGGGCTAATACACATGAAAAACCAAGAAAGTCGGCTAATTTCTAAATGGTGGCTCGTAAATGCGAAAATATGCCTTAAGAAAATGGTAGGACTATCGCAATGCTTCCCTAACTCATTACAGAGGTCTTCATAAAGTATTTTCAGAAAAAAATTGGGTGCCCCAAGGTGCTATATCCATGGGCTAATACACATGAAAAACCAAGAAAGTCTGCTAATTCCTAAAAGTTGGCTCGTAAATGGGAAAATATGCCTAAAGAAAACTTTAAGACTATATGCAATGCTTCCCCAACTCATTACGGAGGTCCTCATAATGTTTTTTTTAATAAAAAAATTGGGTTCTCCAAGGCGCCTGATCCATGGTTTAATACACACGAAAAACTAAGAAAGTTGGCTTATTCCTAAAATGTAGCTCGTACATGCGAAAATATCCCTAAAGAAAATGGTGGACTATATGCAATGCTTCCCCAACTCATTACAAAGGTCATCATAAAGTTTTTTCAGAAAAGTTTTTGGGTGCTTCAATGTGCCAAATCCATGGCTAATACACACGAAAAAACAAGAAATTCGGCTACTTCCTAAATAGTTGCTCGTAAATGCAAAAATATGCCTTAAGAAAATGGTGGGACTATACGCAATGCTTCCCCAACTCATTGCAGAGATCCTTATAAAGTTTTTTCAGAAAATATTTATGGGTGCTCCAAGGTGCCAGATCCATGGGCTAAAACACACTAGAAACAAAGAAAGTCGGTTAATTCCTAAAAGTTGGCTCGTAAATGTGAAAATATGCCTTAAAATGGTGAGACTATACGCAATGCTTCCCCAACTCATTAAGGAGGTTCTCATAAAGTTATTTTAGGAAAAAAAATTGGGTTCTCCAAAGCGTCAGATCCATGGGCTAATACACACGAAAAACCAAGAAAATCGGCTAAACACTTAAATATGATTCATAAATCAGAAAATATGCCTTAAGAAAATTTTGGGACTATACGCAATTCTTCCCCAACTTATTACGGAAGTCCTCATAAAGTTTTTTTTTTTTAAAATTTAACGACCTGTTAGGTCGTTTTGGATACTAGAGCTTCTTATTCTATAAAAGACTCTTTCGGTAGATTCTAAATGAGTATTTTGAACTATTCATTAACTAAGGTTATTTAGTTGACACATATTTATTATATAATTATTTTTCATTAATTGGTGGTTAATGAGTCAAGTCCATAATTTATTTAAAATCCTATGCAACTTGACTCATATGTAAAACTTAATTAATAATAATTAGGGTGCCTACATTGAGTCATAAAGTCAAAAACGACAGTGACATGATTAGAAGAGAATCTCGACGACAACTTCAGGTATTACAAGAAAAGGGTGAATGTCACGACCCAGGAGTACCCCCTAGATGTAACATGGAGAACCCCGAAGGACTCCATACAAGCCACTTAACATATCATAACATAAGCAATCGAACAATAAGAGTAAAACGCATTTCAAGTCTAAAATTTTCATAAAAGAAAAGCGGAAGTCTAGACACTAAGTCTCAACATAGCCATCTATTACAATATTAGAATGAAATAGGGCCTAGCCCATACAGCATGTCCGAAAAGGGAAATACATGAAACGAAACTACAACATGAGAAATAGCCGTCCTCGAACCATGAGGACTCACCAACAAGCTCGGAAGATAGTCAAGTCCAAGCACTAGCCACTAGAATGATCACCTCGAGAATCGGATCCTACACTTGGAAAAAATATAGGAAACGTAGGCGTTAGTACAAAAATGCACTAAGTATGATAGCCATGCATAAAAACATTGAAAACATGCTAAAAGGGACATTTCATTTGAAAGTATGCAATTTACTAAGTTTAAACATCATCATAGTCATAGTGGAAAAACATAAGTCATAAACATAGTCACCATAATCATCATCATCATAGAAGCCTTTGAGAACTCATACACAAAGCTTATTGAGTAACCGTAGTTCATAATTCATATTCTTGTTCTTATTTGTTGTTGTGGGAACTAGCCTTAACCAACATGAGACCATGTGAGCTAAACATGGAATCCGGTGACTCCCACACCGAAAAAGGGTGTTTTACTTGCCTAAGGTAGAACCATACTCTTAGCTTAGGTGGATCCACTAGCTAATGACCTATGGGGGCACATAGTTTATGGGATAAGGGGATTGCTACTAGAAACCCGGCCTCTACTATCGTGAGGGCTTCTATCCCAAGAGATTACTCCTAGAAACCCGGGTTCAACTAACGTGAGGGCTCCCATCTCATATCATTATCCACTCGGTGCTAAGCATTTATTCCCACGGAGTACATATTAAGTCTTGACTTAACTCATATTCAAGGAAGAATGTCTTGACACTCAATCCAACATAATTCATAGGATAGCTCTTAGATCATGTGTGAGAATAACCTTTCACCGTTCATGTCTACATATAGATTCAATAGGTGAGAAAGCTTTTCAACCTTAGAATCATCATATTGTGAGAAAACCTTTCACATCATATCATATTCTGCATAAGTGTGTATATGAGAATCCTTTCAACAACACAACAACTACTTCATAATCATAGACACTTCACTCTCAAAGTGTTCTTAGAGCATATACATAAATCTTATAAACATACATAATTCTCATACTTTGGCCTTTCAAGGCTCAAAGATCATATTCAATCAACACATCTAGAATTCTACATTAGACATGGATATCATCATAATTCAAGTAACCCAATCCCTACATGCATAATCTTATAACATACTTCTTTCATCAACAAAGACCCACATCACAAGATCACAATTGAGTAATATGGGGGTTTCATGGGTTCTTGGGAAATTCAACATAAAAACCATAGGAAATCATCAATTTATACATAATATATCATAATTTAATCATTAGAAATGATTTTGAAAGGAACCCATGACTTTTGAATCAAACTCTAACTTTTGGGGATTTCTATCTTTGAAATTGGGATTTTGAAGGGACTCCATGGATGAAAGCTATCCATGGATTAAGGACTACCATACCTTAGCAATGAAACCCAATGAATTTGAGTAGAAAACCTTGCTCCTTGAACCCTAGCTCCACCTTCCTTCTTCTTTTTCTTCTTCAAGTTCTAGAGAGAGAATATTTGGGGAAGATGAACTTTTTGGGATTTGATTTGGGTTTTGGAAAATAATGAGGTGAATGGGTTGGTTTTTGAGTTAAAATGGCTTATATAGGTGTATAAAACTAAGGCAAAACGACATCACTTAATACTAACTTAAAAAGGAATTACCCAAACTAACCCTCATTTTATGTGGGCTGCCCAGGCCTCACGTGGGGCTCCACGAGTCGTGGTCCCCATCGTGGACTTGAGGAAGTGGCTTGGCAACAAGTGCCATTAGCCCACAAGCCCAAGGCATCTTCACGAAGGGCTCCACCAGCCGTGGTGCTTGCCACGAGCCGTGGTCCTTCTAGTGGGCCTTGAGGCAGTGGCTTGCCACTTCCTCTCAACCCTCACACACCCAACTCCACTCCACGAGCCTTCCCACGAGTCGTGGTCTTCACCACGAGCCGTGAAGTGGCTCGTGAAGAGGAGAAACTTTTGGGCAGATTTTGGGGAGGCTACTGCCTAACCCACCACGGGTCATGAAGACCCTCATGGAGGTGGGGGCAGTGCCTTGGCCAATTTTGGGCAGCCTTGGCCTCTTTCCTTGACCCTTTTCCCATTGTTTCTTGGCTCTTGCCCTCCTCCCATGACGTTAACCCCCACGTTTAGCTCTAGTTTAGCCTACTAAATTTCTGGGGTGTTACAGTGAATTACATAGGGATTTTCCTGGGGATTAGTATGAAAATTTGCAGGAAAATAAGTTACCTGTGGATTTTCATACTAATTCCTAGGAAAATTCCCATGTAATTCACACAACCTTTCTCAAATTCGTTCGAGTAACAATAATTTATTATATCTAGAAGCTAGTATAGTGATTATTTAGATGTCGGTGGTCTAATGATTAACAAAGAAATGATGGAAGGTTGGTTATATGTCTATGGGACTAATTATTTGGGTTGCCATTTATTGATATGCTTTCAATTAACTTGAGATGAGAGGAATAGGGAAAAAGGGATGAAAACATTGTTAAACTTTTGTATAACATATGTTTTTTCAACTTCATTCATGTGTGCAATTAGTGATAACTGAGTGTTGGATTTAAAAGGGTAGAAATTAATTGCATTTAGTTTCATGGTTGTTGCGACTGGTTCCGTAACATGTGGCTTCAATTTTAAATATTATCATTTTATTATCATATTATAAATTAAGTTTTGATATATTGAGATATGTAATTAAATATTAGGTGTATTATATTATACGAATTCCATTAAATCTATGATTTTAGAGGAATTGAGACTTGACCCTAGGCTTGAAGAATTAGGAACATATGAGATTTGATATATTAGTTGGTATCAAAATTTAAGAAATTGATTATAGATTTGGGTGGGTTTCTGAGTTTAGGCTAGATATATAATAATATGGGTGTCTAGGACTCGTTTGCTTATGGATACTGTATACTTGATAGATTGGAAACGTTCGGAGGCATTGAGGAAAGGAAAAGCATTGGGAAATTAGCTTGCTTGACTTCGGTTCTTCGGTGGAGGTAGGTTATGATTTATTCTATATGATAGAGAGACTCTTAATAATGATTGATAGTCATTGAGTTAAGTCGTGAAATTTTCTATGTACTTAATTGATGTGGTTTAGATGATTTACATGTTGTTGTGATTGGTCTGTAGTCTCAAGACCATGGAATCCATAATCTTAAACTTGCTTTATCAAAATGATGCCTTGAATAAAGAAGGCTTAGTGAAATATTATTAATGAAGTGGAAAGTCATGATAAAGAATGATGAATTAACTATATTGTTGGATCGGGTGCCACGAGCCGGCAAGATATATTTGGATCGGGTGCCACAAGCCGACATGATATTATTGGACCGGGTGTCACATTCTGGCACGATATTATTGGATCGGGTGTCAAGTTCGGCATGGTAATATTAAAGGAAAACATATTAAATTGACTTAATGTACTCAATCTCAAAGAACTCATTTCTCAAAAGAGCATGATATGGAGGCATGAGTCTTCATGTGTGTTCGTACTTGCTTCATTATTGTTGTCACTTGCTCATGTTGTTTATTGTTTGTCACCTGCTAAGTGCTATAATTGATTTCATGTTATTACTTTATGCATGTTGGTTACAATTTTGGGTCGGCCGATGATATCTACTTTGTACATGTTGCCCTATACTGATCCCTACTTGTATCTTCCTTCATTTTCCTTTTGTGGAGTGCAGCGAGCGTACCGGCGACTTCGAATCGCTCTCAGCTCTAGCCAGTCTCCAGCACATCAGGTTCTAGGGTGAGCTATTCATTCTAGCTCGCGTTGGATTCTCTCGGTCATGTCATGGTGTCCTTAGTTTTCGAAAACAAATTACTTTATTTATTTATTTTGGCATCTTTGATACTCTTAGACTTAGTATTTGGGGATTAGATGTCCCTGATGTGATGAATTTCAGGTTTTGGGAAACAATATTTAATAAATTTTAGTGGATTTGTGTTTCTTACATTAATAAGATTTGAGCTTCTCTATTATGGTTGTATTTCGTAAGTTGAACAATCAATATAAGCTGGGTTTAAATTCGTTGGTTCACCCACCTAGGTGGTTAAGTGTGGGTGTCATTAATGACTCGTTTTGTGTCGTGACAAACTTGATATCAGAGCCTTAGGTTTGGTGATCTCATTACACAAGGATAGGTCTAGTAAAGTCTTGAGGAATGGTACGGGGACACCTTTACTTTTCTTCGAAAGGCTATAGGACTTTAGAAAAATTCCATTCCTTCTTTCTGTCGTGTTATTACTTGAATTCTATTGATATCTAGGTGATACAAATTGGTATCTTACCTCCATCACTCTATTTAACATATGGTCAGTACTAGAGCAACAAAATTGGTGACACCAACACCAACAAGAGAGATGTGTCCGGGGCTGTCAACGTGGGTGCAACTTTTATTTCAGTCTATTGTACAGACAGGTACGGAAGGAAGGTACTTCTCCTCACGAGTGGCATCCTAATGTGTGTATTCCAAGCATTAGTGGCAGATCTTATTGGGTGGAAATTTAGAACTACAGGGGTGGTCACCACTGTTTTGCTCCAGAGCTATGCAATATTAGTGGTTCTGTGCATCTGCATATTCGTGGCTGCCTTTGCATTCTCATGGGGTCCATTGGGATGGTTAATTCGCAGTGAGATTTCTCCACTTGAAGTTCGTTCTGCAGCACAAAGTGTCACCGTCTCCATGAACATGTTCTTCACATTTAGGGTGGCACAAGTTTTCTTAATGATGTTGTGCTGGATGAAGTTTGGGTTGTTCATCTTCTTTGCAGCCTTTGTGTTTATAATGACTCTCTTTGACTACTTTTACGTGCCGGAAACCAAGAATATCCCCACTGAAGAGATGTCCCAAGTCTGGAGAAAGCATTGGTACTGGAAGAATTACATGGATGATGTTGATGCACAATCCGGGAAGCCTGCAAAGGAAGTCGTATTCTAGATTACTGCACATATATAGTTTATTGTTTTAGTATAGCTTCATTTCTAATCTATACATATTTCAGTTTTAAGATGTTCTGGAATTTTTTGAAACAATTGGGTGCTCTTAGAATTTGTTAATTTTACATACTAGTGTTCTTTCTTTCTGTGCAATATATATTCGAGTTTCTAATTCCCACTTAACTAGGCTAAGGTTATAAATAAAAGTAACTCTATTCTTTTGAGAGAGTTGGATCTCTGGCATATAATAGGTTTCCCCCTGCTTTTGCTTTCTTCTCCCACAAAAATATAAGAAGCTTGTCTTTTAAAAATGACGAAATGAATAGTTTGGCTTAACTTTGACGTTCTAATGATAAAAGCATAACATACACACATGGTATATGAATTAAATACATGTAACATACGAATCCAAAGACTTCAAAGGAGAAGGATAAATGAAAAATTCATTATCCACCGAACTTTGAATCACGCCCACACTATTTTGCGATTATAAAGAGAGAGAGAAAGAAAGATAAACTATGTTGAAATTAAACTAGTAAAGTAGAACTGAATGGAGAAATAGAATTGTAGTAGCCTTAGAATGATAGTTTCCTAAATCATCTCCAAACTAAACCAGAAAGCAACATCTTTAGTTCTAGAATCTTATAACTTACTAAACCATCTTGCGATGAAACGAAAAGAGGACAACTTTTATGGAACAAAATGAGACGTCTTAAGTTCTCGAATGTAACTTCCTAAACCATCTGGTGATCACGAAACGAAAAAAGGAAAACTGTCATAAGGGAAATCGTAAACTTCTACGAGAGGCTAGATTTTTGCGTTCTCTATTATCCTTTTTAAAAACATTGATCAATTGAGCACGGTTATGAATTTACTATTACTATTATGTTAGGGGTGTATTATTCGCGGAGAAAGAAAATCTTTAGAGTATTTCTGGATCAAGTAAAGTGAAACATTAAGTAACAGCTCGTTTGTCATTCTGCCTTTAACATTTACTACTAAAACAAAAGAGACATTTAGTGTCTTTAGATTTTCCTTTTGGCGACAATATTTATTTCCTAGATGGACTAAGGGCAAGCGAGATATAGAAAGCAGTTGGCCGTATATGTAAAACCTTGATGTGGGTGAAAACATTTATAGTATTGAACTTTATTGGCACTTCAACACTCAGAAAAAATAAGCAGAACAACAAGACATAAAGATAAGGACATGAACAATACAATATTGTAGAGAATTTAGTACAGGAAACTCTACCCATCTTAATCTACACAAATTTTTAATTCAAAGAATTCCATCTCTTCAACACTCCATTGGGGGAAGAACTTATCAACTCCATCATGACTCATAAACTGATGTTGATGATGACGCTGATCCTGAATGATCAAGAAATTGATTGGCTCTATGTCACTCTGTTGTGGAAATTATATATTCAGAAAATTTTTGTATTCGCTGTTTCCCTTTATTATACAATGATGCTTTTAAATTATGTGCTAAATTGGTCCCTTAACGTGACATTAATACTTGAATTTTATCATTACAAATTGGTAATATTACCAATGTCTAAGGGTAAGTTCTAATAAAATCTTGTTGGTTATGCCTTCCCGTAATTAGTTTCATCTTGTTGGATATATATGTCTTCCCATAAAATCATGTCCCATTTGGTCTACATGAAATTCTGGTCGAGCTCCCTCAAATATCCAAGAAATCTTTTATCTCTTCAATACTCCATTGTGAGAAGAGCTTATCATCTCTACCATATGTATCAGTATTAACACCTTGATGACTCATAAACTGATATTGATAATGACGCTAATCCTGAATCATCAAGACATATGTTGGCTCTATATCATTCTGTTCTGAAAATAACTCATGTGCACTACTTGTATTAATATCAACTGATGACTCATTAACTGACGTTGATCATGACGCTGATCCTGAATCATCAAGGCATCCGTTGGCTCTATATCATTCTGTTGTGGTAATAACTCATGCGCACTGCTTGTATTAATATGAACACCTTGATGACTCATCAACTGATGTTGATCATGATGCCCAAGGCATCGGTTGGCTCTACATCATTCTGTTGTGGAAATAAATCATGTGCACAACTTGTATTAATATTAACATCTTGATGACTCATAAAGTGATGTTGGTTATGATGCCAATCTTGAGTCATCAAGAAATAACTTGGCTCTACAACACTTTGTTGTGGAAACAGCCTATCTCTGCCACTTATGTCAGTATTAACACCTTGATGAGTCATAAACTGATGTTGATCATGATTCATCAAGAAATCTCTTGGCTTTACAACACTCCATTGTGTAAACAACTTATCTCCACCACATGTATCAATATTCACATCTTGATGACTCATAAACTGATATTGATCTTGAATCATCAAGGAATCAGTTGGCCGTACAAATCTCCATTATTCAAACAACTTATCTCCACCATTTGTAGTAATATTCATACTTTCACAAGGTTGGGCTAAGGATGTATACATACCACCACTCATATAATACATTTGTGGAAATATATCGGGTATGTTATGTTGTTGATGAAGATGACCCTCCATATGTTACAAAAGGATTTATAAACAAACACTACTTTATGAGAGATGAAAAAAGATTTTATATGTATGAGTTTGTAAGGAAAAGTAATATATCTATGTGCTTATATAGATGCGTCAGGGGCTCTATCCTTTTGTACTTCATTTCAAGATCCGAAAAAGATAAATGAAAGACTAGCATATTGTAAATTAATTTCTATATTTGTTTCATTTTATGGATCTTAGTTTGACCAAAAACAAAGTTAATTAGTACGAATGATTTTAAAATTTTGTAACAAATAAAGAATATTCATAGACCAAATTTTTATTTAAATTTTTCGTCTTAAACATGATACTTATGAAATTGAAATTTAAAAAAATTATATATCAATAATAAAAGATAACAATCTTTTGACTCTTTTGACTATCATTAATGTTTTTCCTTCAAGGGACTAGTCTTATCCAATCAAATATCTCAAAGTGGAAATTTATTTATTATCTTTCTTGATTAGGAAGCGTTTCTACCGAATGGATCCTGCGCAACATAAATCCAAATTAATCAGGATTGTATATGTACTTATTGCTAATTGAGATCCATATTTGTTCATATTATGTCATGCTGACGAAATATGTATATGAGGTGGGTCCGCAACTACTTGTTCATATATTTTCATGCATTTTGGATAGTACGTTAACTCTGTGTACTACTTAGCAGCTACAAAATAAAAGTAGGAATAAGGCATAAGATTCTCCCTTGAATTTTCACAAAATTATTAATTATATATTTAAATTATGGAAATGTCCTATTATCCCTTTGAATTTAACTTTTATGTATTATTTACACTTCTAAACTATATGAGGGTGATATTACCCACTAAATTTAATTATTTCATATTATTTAAACCCCTAAATTATTTTGGTCCAATTTGTTTTGCTGTCTAATTGTAGTTTTTGCTCCAGTTTTATATACCAAATAAATTAAAGAAACTTGTGCAAAGTATCAACTTTACAAGTATATGAAAATTTCGTAAATAAAGAAAACATGTGCAAATTATCAAGAATAATTTTTAAATATCAAAACGAGTCATGTAGTTTCATAAATACAAAAATGAGTGCAAAAGTGTACTTAACAGTATAAACATAATAACAAGAGCAATTTTGAAAATTATGTTAAGAGGGTAATAGGACCCTCAAATAGTTCAGGGGTATAAATAATATAGAAAAATTAAGTTAAAAACAATAGGACCCTCACATAATTTGTGTGTATCTGATGATTTTATCATAATTCGGTAGGGGGGGCGGTTCTTATCTCTTGTCCCATAAAAGTACGTTGAAAATTTATAATGATATTGTAATATTAAATCATGAATTTAAGTTATATACATCATCATTACATATAAGATTGTTAAGGAAAGATATTTCTATAGGTAAATATCCATGAAAAATGAGATTTACTAGCTAGCTGGAAAGATATTGGTGACTTTAATAAGTTGATAGTATAAAATTCAGTAATAATTTTGTATTCATTGTTTCCCTTTAGTTTTTATTATACAATTATGCAAATAACTTATGTGCTAAATTGGTCCCTTAATGTGACAATAATACTTGAATTTGATCATTACAAAGTGGTAATATTTCAAATGCTTGAGAGTAAGTTCTAATAGGATAAGTCTACCCATAATTAGTTTCATCTTGTTGGATGCATATGTCTTCCCATATAATCATGACGCATTTGGTCTTCATGAAATTCTGGTCGAGCTCCCTCAAATATCCAAGAAATCTTTTATCTCTTCAATACACCATTGTGGGAAGAACTTATCATCTACACCATATGTAGCAATATTAACACCTTGATGATTCATCAACGGATGTCGATCATGATGTTGATCCTGAATTGCACTCCATTGTGTAAATATCTCATCTCCACTACATGTATCAATATTAACACCTTCATGACTCATACATTGATGTTGATCATGACGTTGGTCCTGAATCATCAAGGCATCTGTTGGCTCTACATCATTCTGTTGTGGAAATAACTTATGTGCACTACTTTTATTACTATTAATAATTTGATGACTCATCAATTGATGTTGATCATAAGATTGATCATGAATGAATGCACTCCATTGTGCAAATAAATCATCTACACTACATATATTAGTATTAACACCTTGATGACTCATAAATTGATGCTCATCATGACACTGATCCTGAATCATCAAGGCATCGGTTGGATCTACATCATTCTGTTGTGGAAATAACTCATGTGCACTACTTGTATTAATATTAACACTTTGATGACTCATCAATTGATGTTGATCACGAGGTTGATCCTGAATGAATGCACTCCATTTTTTAAATAACTCATCTACACTACATGTATCAATATTAACACCTTGATGACTCATAAACTGATGTTGATCATGATTCTGGTCCTGAATCATCAAGGCATCGGTTGGGCGCTCTACACCATTCTCTACAAAATGGCAGTACCATGCAGCTGCTTCAAAGCTAACGTGATGCTCCTTGGTCAGATGACCAAGATATTGGCGAATACCACATATGATCGAGAAAATAGTACATATAATCACATGAAAACCATGAAAGCCAGTTGCTAAGAAAAAGGTAGAACCATAAATACTATCCGAATTAGTGAAGGGTGCTTGATAATATTCTATTCCTTGAAAGCATGTGAATACTAGAGCCAGTGAAACAGTAGCTACTAAAGTGTAAACTGCTCGTTTTTCCTTCCCCGCGAGTATAGCATGATGAGCCTAGGAAATAACTCATGTGCACTACTTGTATTAATATTAACATCTTGATGACTCATAAACTTATGTTGATTATGATGCCAATCTTCAGTCTTCGAGAAATCACTTGGCTCTACAACACTTTGTTGTGGAAACAACCTATCTCCGCCACTTGTGTCAGTATTAATACCTTGATGAGTCATAAACTGATGTTGGTCATGATTCATCAAGAAATCACTTGGCTTTAAAACACTCCATTGTGCAAACAACTTATCTCCACCACCTGTATCAATATTCACATCTTGATGACTCATAAATTGATGTTGATCTTGAATCATCAAGGAATCGGTTGGTTATACAAGACTCCATTATTCAAACAACTTATCTCCACCATTTGTATCAATATTCACACCTTCACAAGGTTGGGCTAAGGATGTATACATATCACCACTCATATAATTCACTTGTGGAAATATACCGGGTATGTTATGTTGTTGTTGATAACTTGTAAATTGTTGTTGACGAAGATGACCTTCCATATGTTACAAATTAGGATAAACAAAAAATACTTTATGAGAGAAGAAAAAAGGTTTATATGAAGGGGGGATGGAATATAATAGGTGGTACGAAAATGTGAATATAATGTATGAATTTGTAAGGAAAAATAATATATATGTGTTTATATAGACGTATCAGGGGCTCTATCCTTTTGTATTTTGTTTCAAGATTTGAAAAAGATAGATGAAAGACTAGCATATTGTAAATTAATTTCTATATTTGTTTCATTTTTTGGATCTTAGTTTGACCAAATACAAAGTTAATCAGTAAGAATGATTTTAAAATTTTGTAATGAATAAAAGAATATGCATAGACCAAATTTTTATTTAAATTTTTCTTCTTAAACATGATACTTATGATATTGAAATTAAAAAAATTCTATATCAATAATAAAAGATAACAATCCTTTGACTATGTTTTTCCTGATCGGATATCTCAAAGTGGGCATTTATTTATTATTTTTCTTTATTAGGAAGCGCTTCTCCCGAATGGATCATGCGCATCGTAAATCCAAGTTAGTCAGGTTTGTATTTGTACTTGCTAATTGATATTCATATTAGTTCATATTACGTCATGTTGACGAAAGATATGTGTACAAAGTGGGTCGGCGACCACTTGTACATACCTTTTCATGCATTTTGGGTAGTATGTATGTAGTAACTGCGTGTACTACTTTGCAGCTACTAAATAAAAGTAGGAATAAAGGCATAAGTATCATAGGATTTTTTCATAGGACTGCTTATGTATTATTTATATTTCTAAACTATATGAGGGTGCTTTTACTCATTAAACTTTATTATTCATATTATTTAAGCCCCTTAATTTTTTTTGTCCTATTTGTTTTGTTGTCTAATTGTAGTTTTTGCTCCACTATTATATACCAAATAAATTAAAGAAACTTGTGCAAAGTATCAACTTTACAAGTATGACAATTTCGTAAATAAAGAGAACATGTGCAAATTATCAAGGATAATTTTTAAATATCAAAACAATTGATGTAGTTTCATAAATACAAAAATGAGTGCAAAAAGTGTACTTCACAGTTTAAACACAATAACAAGTGCGATTTTGACAATTAAGTTAAAGAGGGTAATAAGACCTTAAATAATTTAGAGGTATAAATACTATAGAAAAATTAAGTTAAATGATAGGACCCTCACATATATAATTTGTGTGTAACTGACGATTTTATCATAATTTATTTATTTTGGGGAGGGGGAGGGGGGAGGGGGGAGGGGTCCTTATGCATTGTTTATATTATATATAAGGTTGTTTAGAAAAGATATTTCTATAAGTAAATATCCATGAAAAATAAGATTTGCTAACTAGCTAGCTTGAAAGATATTGGTGATTTTGATAAGTTGATATTATAAAAAATAATAAAAAATTACCAGTGTGCTCCTTTTGTCACAATTGATGTGGTTCTTTTGCTTTGTGAGATTGCAACCATGTAAACTTTGATCAGTATTTTTTAATATAGTCTTTCATCATATAAATGAGATGAATTGCAATTTATAGTATTTTTTTCTATGGAGTTCTTGATATATAAATTATAATCTTAGAATATTGAGTTAATAATTGAATCCAATTTAATTTAGAAGATTAATCAAATTAGATCTCGTGAAAATAAGTGTGTGTGCGCACGCGCGTGCATGCGTGTGTGCATGCGTGTGTGCATGCGTGCGTGCATGCGTGTGTGTGTGTCATACCCAATCAAATATTCGCAATGATGATTTCTTCCGGTAGCTAACCGACATCATATTTGCGAACTTATGGTTATATGTACCATATACATACACTTGTGGAAAAATAGGTCCCTTTCCTTCGATTATAACTCGGAGTTAATACATATAACATGACCTGATATGAACTCTAAGTGTATATAGTATGTCATAAAAGAATTTAGCCAATTTTGGCTCTTTGATACTCTTAGTCTCATAATCTCATAACACTTTCGTATAACATGTAAAAGCCTCGTAGAACTTTATATATTTTCTGAATAAACTTGAACACTTTACTCGACGTTAGAAAGGTAACTTAAACCTGAGGATGTCCATAAAGATCATAAGGTGCTGCAATTAGTTTCTATACATGTTTCCTTAAGTAGAAGAAAGTATTTAAAAAAATATGTCCTTTAGTAGTTTAAACCTACAAGTTATATTTGAGAGTTTTTGAAATTGACGTATTATTTTTAAGTTTTTCAAAATACACTTTAACGAGGAAAGAGAGATGGCTGCAAATTTTTAATGTCCCTGCATAATTTTTTTTAGTCACAACACCCAAAGAAGAATATGGTTCATACATATGGACATATACTCATGGAAGTCGACAAAATGACCTATATATGTCGAATACCATTTATAACCAAATGAGTGTAATATCAACACAATAGAATCACAAAAATATTTTAGTTGCGATCTCAATGCCTTTCACAAAAGGTTTTTCTAATAATAGAATAGTAAAATATCACATTTGACGTTTTAGGAATTTTCTAAAATTCGTGCTCAAAGAAAATTAGGAAAGACAGAGTTTAGCCTTAGCACACCTTTCCAACGAACATCTGAACTTTCATATCTTTTTCAGGGAAGTTGTTCCTTAAATTCTAAGCCTCACAAACACTATATATACACAACTTATACTCACCTATTAACAATTTATAGTTGAGCTGAAATCGACAAATTTTCATAGATCATAACTTGACGAAATATCCATAGCACTTCATAAATATAATCATAAAAGAGTCCCGAGATGATTACCTTAATTACTAAATAGTTCAAATCTAACATAATCTTTTAATAATTTATCCCTAAATAAAATTAACGATAAATTTGACTGTTCGACTAAAAATTTGTCCTTTGATGATTTCCTTATTTTAGTAGTGAAGAAAATTGTCTCTCCATAGCACTTCTATCCATCTCTTTTTCGTCAGAAGTCTCTCTTTTCCAAGACTTCCATTATTCTCTCCATTACATCTCCTTTTTTTTT